>JARQOC010000007.1:141330145-141624500 GCA_033576535.1 Allobates femoralis
TAGTATACAGCAGCCCCAGTGGTATATACAGCCCCAGTGGTAGTATACAGCAGCCCCAGTGGTATATACAGCCCCAGTGGTAGTATACAGCAGCCCCAGAGGTATATACAACCCCAGTGGTAGTATACAGCAGCCCCAGTGGTATATACAGCCCCAGTGGTAGTATACAGCAGCCCCCAGGGGGTATATAGCAGCCCCAAATGCTGGCACTCGCCCCCCTTGTAAGGGCCCCCCCCAGCTGCTTATCTTACCATCCCGGTCTTCTGCTCAGCGCCGCTGCTCGGTGCTCCGTTCTCCATGTTCCATCCTCGCTGCATCCGGGATCCCCGACCGTCGCGCGATGACGTCATATGCCTGCGACGGCCGGAGATCCCGGATGTAGCAGGACGGGAGCATGAAGAACGAAGCACCGAGGAGCGGCGCTGTGCAGAAGACTGGAATGGTAAGATACGCAGCGGGGGGGCCCTTACAAGGGGGGAGAGTGCCAGCATTTGGGGGCATATATGCACTGCTTTCCCCTGCCGCTGATTGACAGGGGGAAGCAGTGCATATATAATGAGCGGCCCTACCGTATTGACCCGTGTATAAGCCGAGGGGGAGACTTTTCAGCCCAAATTTTGGGCTGAAAAACTCGGCTTATACACGAGTATATACGGTAAATAATATTTCCCACATGTCTACTTCACATCAACACAATTTAGGAAAAAAATATTTTTTTTGTTAGGAAGTTACAAAGGTTCAAAGTTCATGAGCAATTTTTCATTTTTCAACCAAAATTTACAAAACCATTTTTTTTAGAGACCACATCACATTAGAAGTCCCTTCGAGGGGTGTACATGACAGAAAACACCCAAAAGTGACACCCTTCCAAAAACTGCATCCCTCAAGCGACACAAAACTACATTCAAGAAGATTATTAACCCTTCAGGTGCTTCACAGCAACTAAAGCAAAGTGGAAACAAAAAATGGATATTTTATTTTTTTATCAAAAATATTCTTTTAGCCTCAATTCTTTCATTTTCACATGGGCAACCGGATAAAATGAATCTTAAAATGTGTTGTGCAATTTGTCCCGAGTATATCGATACCTCATATGTGGTCATAAACCACTGTTTGGGCGCACGGCAGGGCTCAGAAGGGAGGGAGCGAAATTTGAATTTTGGAGCTAATTTTACATTCAAAAAGTGAAATGGCGCTCCTTCCCTTCTGAGCCCTGTTGTATGCCCAAACAGTGGTTTATGACCGCATATGAGGTATTGATGTACTCAGGAGAAATTGGCCAACAAATTTTAGGATGAATTTTATCCTGTTGCCCATGTGAAAATGAAAAAATTTGGGCTAAAAGAAAATTTTTGTGAAAAAAAGTACTTTTTCATTTTTACAGATTAATTTGTGAAGCACCTGAGGCGTTCAAAATGCTCACCACCCATCTAGATAACTTCCCTGGGGGGTCTAGTTTCCAAAATGGGGTCACTTGTAGGGGAGCTGCAATGTTTAGGCACACAGGGGCTCTCCAAACGCAACATGCTGTCCGCTAACAATTTGAGCTGATTTTCCATTCAAATTGTTAGCGGACACCATGTCACGTTTGGTGAGGCCCTGTGTGCCTAAACATTGGAGCTCCCACACAAGTGACCTTATTTTTGAAACTAGATGCCCAGGGAACTTATCTAGATGGGTGGTGAGCATTTTGAACCCCCAGATGTTTCACAAATTCATCCATAGAAATGAAAAAGTACTCTTTTTTTCACATAAATGTTCTTTTAGCCTACATTTTTTCATTTCCACATGGGCAACAGGATAAAATGCATCCTAAAATTTTTTGGGCAATTTCTCCTGATTACACTGATATCTCATATGTGGGCATAAACCACTGTTTGGGCGCACGGCAGGGCTCAGAAGGGAAGGAGCGTCATTTCACTTTTTGAATGGAAAATTAGCTCCAAAACACAAATTGCACTCATTCCCTTCTGAGCCCTGCCGTGTGCCCAAACAGTGGTTTATGACCACATATGAGGTATTGGTGTACTCAGGAGAATTTTATCCTGTTGCCCATGTGAAAATGAAAACATTGAGGCTAAAAGAACATTTTTGTTGGAAAAATTAAAATGTCCATTTTTTCTTTCCACGTTGCTTTAGTTCCTGTGAGGCACCTGAAGGGTTAATAATCTTCTTGAATTTAGTTTTGAGTAGTTTGAGGGGTGCAGTTTTTGGAATGGTGTCACTTTTGGGTGTTTTCTGTCATGTACACCCCTCAAAGGGACTTCAAATGTGATGTGGTCACTAAAACAATGGTTTTGTAAATTTTGCTGGAAAAATGAGAAATTGCTGATGAACTTTGAACCCTTATAACTTCCTAACAAAAAAATTCTTTTTTCCAAAATTGTGCTGATGTAAAGTAGACATGTGGGAAATATTATTTATTAACTATTTTGTGTCACATAACTCTCTGGTTTAGCAGAATAAAATTCATAATCTGAAAATTGCTACATTTTCAAAATTTCCAAATTGTTGATTTTTTCACAAATAAACGCAAAAATTATCGACCTAAATTTAATACTAGCATGAAGCCCAATATGTCATGAAAAAACATTCTCAGAATCGGTAGAATCCGTTGAAGCGTTCCAGAGTTATAACCTCATAAAGGGACACTGGTCAGAATTGACAAAAATGCCAAGGTCTTTAGGGTCAAAATAGGCTGGGTCATGAAGGGGTTAATGAGACTGACAGCATGCCAGTATGGCTTATTAATAGTCAACAAAAGACTTAATATCTAAAAGTAACAGGAAACTATGTACATACCCCAGTGGTGTTTTGTTAATGTATCTAGTGTTCTGGTTATGTTACATATGAATCTCGAAGGGTTGCACACCTTTGTTTGACATAGATAGCATATCTCAGCCATTCATTACAAACATTCTATTATTACTCTAGGTGATAAATGAATGTTAGTGGCCACACCTGTGCTTCAAATGAACAACTGGCCTCAGACTTAACATAAAGACTTTTCTGAAGTGCAAAGACTCCATCCACAGCTAGTAGACCCCTGCAGCGCTATCAATAAATGACTCCTAAAACTTCTAATTTTGGACATAACAGTGCCGCCTTCTGTAGATTGTCAATGTCACCAGGTATGTATGTCCTGGAGAAATGGAACACAATGACCTACTAGAATGTAACAATAATGGGGTGATGCTACAGGTATAGGAAATGTGAAAGGCTGCACTTGAGTGTCTGGCTGTTATATAGAGAAAGCACACAGAGCCAATTAGACTCATCCCATTTTCCACTATCCTTTCCCATTACTTTTCCATTATCCATTCCTATTTCCTCTTGCCTCTCGATAAGGCTTCCTTTATGTATACATGTAAACCAGAGCTGATCTGGGGCAAAAAAAGAAGCCCTGCCACACAAACCCCACATCCATCATCCTCGATTATTGAATTTTACATTTACGTAGTCATGCCCCTCAGCAGGATCTTACAGGACCCATTTGAATAGTCACATGTGAATGGTGTGGGAGTACACATGAGCAACCACAGCTACAATTACGACACCCATAGGGCTGAGGGTACCCAGAAGTTGAGATAGTCAGTTCTTTGGGAGGTCACGGTGGCTGTGATCTGACTCCGTGGCCCTGGGCTCGCAGTAAGGGGGAATATATTTAAAGGGAAGATTTGTGACGCCACCTGTAGTGTTCGGCCTGGTAAGGCCAACACTGCAGATTATTCCAGGGACAATGTGTTGCCGGTCCGCGCTGCCACAAATAACTCGAATCAAAAGTTCACTCTATACATTTATTTGGATCCATCCAACGTATTTCGGAGCCTGCTATGCTCCTTCATCAGGGAGTGTATGGGCGCTGGGCGCCGCTGAACTTCAGCACCTGTCGGATCCGGCACCCATAGACGCCCATGTTAAAGGGCGCCGGATCCAGGAGGATCCGAGAAGTTCCGGGAGGATCCGGTTTTGTTTAAGTTTTTCCCACAGACACAAAAATGCTGCAAGCTCCGATTTAGTGTTCGGGACAAAAATCGAATGCAGCCTGATGCTGCCGGACAGGGACAAAACCAGATGGCAAATCACTGCCATCCGGCCGTATCCAGCACCATAGAGCTACATTATGTCCAAAATCGGGTCCGGGGCTGTCAGGTTCACACTGGACAGCCAGGGACCGGATAAAACCGTGGTGTGAAGGCGGCCTTATAGTGAACTTATCGACATATTTTCAGTTAAAGCAACCTGCAACCAGCAAAGAACGGTGCAAAACTGAGACCAGAGCAGTAAAACAGTGCAAAATTTAAAATGAAACTCAAAACTACATTTTTTGCCCTAAATTCAGGGGCGGACCTACCGTGGTGCAGCTGGTGCAGCTGCACCAGGGCCCCGACCGGCTAGGGGGCCCCTAAAGCCTGCAGAGGGGCCCCCAGCCAACCCCCTTAACCCGATGTCAGAGGAGGGTCAGGCAAGGGAAGCTTCCTGCTTCCCATGCCTGATCCCGCCCCTCCTCTCCTCTGCCGTCCCGTCCCCCAGGATCCCGGCTCCCAGTAATGCATACGCCCGCTCAGCATCGCAGGTAGGAGAGCCGACGGCTGCCAGCACCAACCCCCACCCCCGAGTCTTCGCCGCCAGTCGCCAGCACCAATACCCCCCGGGGCCATAGGTCCACCACTGCCTAAATTCATACATTTAAGTGAAAAAAAAAACAACATTTGGCCCCAATAATGAACAAACCTTTGAATTACTCATATCTGTGCTTTATTTTTTTCTCCTCTTCTTCCAAGAGGCATAACTTTATTTTTTTTATCGGCAACATGGCCATATGAAAGTTTATATTTTGCAGGATGAGTTCTAGTTTTGGATGACACCATCTATTTTACCACGTAACATACTGAAAAATGGGGGAAAAAATTCCAAGTACGATGCAGTCGCAATAAAAAGGAAAAGCAATTCTGCCATATTGGGGGGAGAAATGATGTGTGTTTAATGTTACCCTGCTCATTGGCTGTAAAAATAGCCAGACCTAATTCTTCAGGTCACTCCAATTATGGCAATACCAAACTTGTCCAGTTTTTTTCCATATTCACGGCAATAAAAATAAAAAAATCTGTTGCAACTTTCTAAAAAATGTAAATGATCTTTTCCTCCATAGTGATTAATGAGGGCTTTATTTTTGCCTGTGGAACTGACAATTTTATTTATTGGGGTACATACAATGTTTTTCATCCCTTGTACTATTATTATTATTATTATTATTGTGGAGACACGGGGGTCAATGCCTTTAAAAAAACCGCATGGACCAGGGCACATCCCAACAGAACACCCAAACGCCTTAACCGTGGGTGGAACACTACTCAGACAACACAATGATTCAAACAATGGTAAGACTTTATTGGATCCCCAACAGTCAAAGGTATATAACACATACCAAGCAGAACACACAAGGTGACAGGCAACAGAGTGTCACCCTTCTACTGGCTGACCAGGTCATGCCTTCAGGGCTTCCAGGGCCAACTATGCCAATCCAGCAGCACCCAGCTTTCGGTGGGCACCCACCAATAAAAGAATAGTGATAGGGATAGGAAGCTGACCGAGCACAGCAAAGTCTGTAGCCAGGTGACCGAATTGTCCCAACCTGGGTTTCTTCTATAAATAGTCTCTGATATTCCAGCCAAAACCTACGCTGAACTCCTGCAGAAAATAATCCAGTTTTGGTGCTCATCTAGTCAGACCCGATGTGGGAGGCCATGCAGAGTGTGAAGACATGTTATCCTGGCAGCCGAAACAGACATTCTTAGGTTGAGGTTATGGTCTTCCAATCGAGACCAGGGTCCCTAGATTGAAGTCATGTAGCATATATCCTAGTGACTGAAGAAAATCCTTTTATATAACCCATGGACTCATTTTAGGGTATTGGTGGAATAAGACTGCACTCTTATTAGTTGGCATTTCAATCCAATATCTGCATAATTCTCCTCTGAGTGATGTAGACAGAGAGGATGAGGTCATTTACATTAAATTAGCAATACACAAACTTGGACAATGGGGCTCCAAGCCGACTAGCAAGAAACTAAGAAACTGAACTTCAGCACCAGGGAGCTGTCCCCTGTGAAGCGGTTCAGCACCATTTCGCAGGGGACAGCTGAGCTCTGCAGAATCCGGCTGCACACCGGACCAGAGGGCATATTTGGCCTCCAGTTCTGTGTCCAGGTTCACCCCTGACAGCCCCGGATCGGACCTGACCGCAGTATGAAGCCAGCCTAAGCTACTCAGATAGCTCTTTAGCAATTGTAACGTGGTTTCATACAAACAATAATTTCATATTCTTCCCTTTTGCAGAGAAAAATAATAAAAATGAAATACTTAGGGATGAAAAAAAGAACAACTTGTTTATCCGGCCTTTTAAATGATACAAAAGTCCTTGGAAGCCTTAGCCATATAATCAGGATTAAATAAATCAATTGTAACTTTTGTGGCTTTACAATTAACTCACTGGGACTGCTATTAATTTTAATGGTATTACAGAAGAACTAACTGGAAAGTCATTAACGAATAAAAGTCAGTAAATAAATACAGAACGGCTAGTTTTAATTTTCTAATTTAATTTTTTATCACCTCTCCTAATTTTATAATGACAGAAAAAAGTGAATATAAATTAGAATGCGGCTTATTTCATTTTTGTAAATTTATTGGAATGGTTGAGACTGTCTGTGCTTTTTCTTTTGTTTCCATTAAACCCTACGGGGCCAAAAACGCATGCGTTTTTAGTGGTAAAAACGCATGGAAACGCAAATGAAGGTAAACGCAACACAGCATTACATGTGCAACAGGCCATACTAAACTGCAGTGAGGGATAGGGGAGCACAATAGAGGGCTCATAGAATATGTCATAGTGTTATAATGTATTCACACTGCAGGGCTGGGGCCTCTGCTATACGCAGGCACGATGTGAGGAGATCATGTGACCTCAGTTGTCGTGCAGCGCACACTACGCATGCCTGAGACATGATTTCACAGCACAGGCGCGAGGGACGTGAGGAGCATAGAAGAGGTGCTGCCTGGGGGACAGATGGACAGCAGAAAGTCAGTTGAGAGCTCGGTAAAGAACACACCCACCGGTCCAAGTACAGGTATGGCGCCAAATTTATAAAACTCATTATCTCAATGTTCTGGGGACAGTATACATAAGAGCCACCTTCACAGAATGCAGCCTTAGTGCTGCTGAAGGTGGCTCTTTCACCTTCATAGGCCCTGTAGGTGTGGGGTGGGGGGGGGGGGGTGACAGGTTCCCTTTAAAGCACTACACAATCATTCATTTACCACTGGAGTGGTGCTTTAAAGTGTAACCGCTGTTTACATTTTTATTTAATAATAATGTAGAGTAAGTAATTATAATAAACTTTCAAATATACTTTATAAGTGAAATCTGGAAGAAAACCTTTCAAAAACCTTCTAGGCAGTTTCTAAACCAGTCACATGCTCGTTGTCAGAGAAATCCATCTTCAGCTGCACACACTGAATACGGCCATATAAGCACAAACACAGCATTCACACTACAGCGGATCATTGCCTCAGGCTACCTCAGGTAGGAACAGTGCTGAGCTCATGCTGTCACCACACAGCTCCTGTGATCTGTCTCCATTCACATCAGCTCTGCTCCATGTTATCAGTTGAGGAGCTTTGTGATGGCCATCATCTGATAACACGAAGAAGAGTGATGTGAACGGAGTGGAGTCAGATAAGATCACATGAGCTGTGTGCTGACAGCCTGTGCTGAGCACTGTTCTTGCCTGAGGTAATCAGAGTCTCTGATCAGCTGTATTTTCAATGCTGTGTAGGCCCCGACCCGCCTTATATGGCCATATTCAGTGTGTGGATCTGAAGACTGATTTCCCGGACAACGAGCATATGTAAGGTTCAGAATCAGCCTAGTGAGGACATCGTCTGAAAGGTTTTTGAAAGCTTTTCTTCCAGATTTCACTTATGAAGTATATTTGAAAGTTGATTATAATCACTTACTCTACATCAGAGGTTCCCAACTTCAGTCCTCAAGGCCCATCAACAGTGCATGTTTTCAGGATTTCCTTAGCATTTGACAGTTTCAATCATCACATGTGCAGAAGATTAAATTAGAAATTTTCAAATGCTAAGAAAATCCTGAAAAAATGCACTGTTGGTGGGCTTTGAGGGTTGGAACTGGGGACCTCTGCTCTACATTATTATTAAATAAAAATTTTAACGGCAGTTACACTTTAAATCTACGTCCCCTGCCCCTCTCATATTCACCTGCCACCATTTTCATATGTTTGCAGCATAGCTCCCTATCGGGTCTTCTGTGATCTGTGACCTGTTGGCAGCTCCAGTGTTTCATGGAGCATGCAGGAGGTCACAACTCAATACAAGTCTATGACAGACTCGATATGGCCTTGTTCTGGCTCTCCTAGAGATGCACTGAGTGCTTGTGATGTAACTTCTGACTTCCGACCAGTCATAAGTTACAGGCTCCAGGTGACACCTTCAGACCGCAGTGTTGTCAGTAAAAGGTAAAGCTGTCAGAAGTTGAGAATAAAATAAGGGGAGGAGAATTTAATATAAAACGCCACTCCAGTGATAAAAGAACACTGGAGCAATGATTTAACTACAAAATTCTCTCTCATAACATTATTAACATATACGGTATATAATATTTGAAAAGCCATTTGTTTAGTAGGCTGCAGAAGGAATGTCTGATTGGAAACTCCCTACCTATGCCCTAAGGGTGCGTGCACACAGGGCCGCACCGTCCATTGGACAGTGTGAGCCCTGTCATTCAGGCGGCAAGAGGCAGGGGGAGCGGCAGTGCAGAAGGGGGCGGCGCCTCATGCACACAGCCTCCCCCTGTCATGGCGCCGGCCGCTCACCCCGCGCATCGCAGGTAAGCGGCGACCCGCCGGGGGACCAGTGCAGAAGGGGCGGCAACGCTGGGCTTCACCATCACCCCTCCCGCCCCCCCGTAATCACGGCCGCGGCTCAGGCGGCAGTGGCGACCCGCCGGGGGACCAATCTATGCAGAAGGGGCGGCACCGCTGGGCTCCACCAGCACCCCCCCTTCCCCCGTAATCACTGCCGCGGCACCCCTGCGTGCTTGGTGCACCCCTGCGTGCACACGATCAGGATACACAGCGTTTTGGGCGCAGCGTCTTTGCGCTGCGTCCAAAACGCTGCGTAGTACAGTACAGGCATAGTGGATGGGATTTTAAGAAATCCCATCCTCACTATGCGTAGCCCGCCCGCAGCGTGTTTGAAGCTGCGGTGCGGGTTGCCGGGAGTCCGCTCCTCCGCAGCATGTTTATTTCATGCTGCGGAGTCGGAAGCGCTGCCATCGGGTGACTGCAGGGAGAAGTCGCCCTGCCCCCGCCGCAAACGGTGAGAACAGGGCAGATGCGGTCTCCCTGCGGCCACCCACGGCTTCCCTCTGGTCCTCCGAACCGTGAGCACATACCCTAAAAGTTTAATAACTTTGGAAGTCTGAGTTCATTAAATTTATCACCTTGACCTTCTGGAATGTTTGCATATAGATAAGAAAACTTTCAATTGCTTTCCAGTGCAAGCAAACCATTCTAGTAAAATATAATAGTTTGGAAACAGCGCAATATTATGAGCAGTACCCGGTGGTCTAGTGGGGATCACTGTAATTAATAATGGGGTTTGCTCTCACCTTTTTAGGTTGTGCCAACCCTGTACAACCTCGGTGTGTGCGGAATGGTCGGTGCCGCCAATGCCCTGGCGTCCTCGCGGCTCTTTCTTCTTCCGGTCAGGTGTTCACCAGGAGCACATCAGGAATCCACCTGATGAAGATGGCGGTCCGCCGTGGAAACGCGTCGTGGTACAATAAAGGTATCCAAACTTGTGACACTTGCTTGAGCGCTTCTATAATAATCAATTTCTATCTTTAAACCATTCTAGTAGGCACAGAGGTAATAGTTGCTCCCACTTAAGATGCCACAATTTTCTTTGTAATAAAAATTATTGATTACATAATCAATTACTTTTAATACACTATTAAATGGACTAATTTAACCATTTTTATTATGGTTTTTCCTGCAGCCACTTTGCATTTGCTGCTAAATAAGTGTCTTTACATACCTCAAATATGGCAACCCCTGAACATAGGAGACTGTAGTCCTCGCTGGAACTTCTTTCTATAATTTTAGTATAAGGCTATAATACTTCTATACTACAGAATGCAGACAAACTATAACAGTATGTAGTGGAGATTGCAAAATGAACAACCTCTAACATCCATCAGCAATAATAGGATGGTTGACTAGAATTATAAATGCACACAGATAAGGCTTATATAAGGAAGGTGCAAGTCACACAGTCATGTATAGTGTACATCTGTCATGCTTATACGTTTAGATCAAGCCAACTATCCAGTACCTTTGCAAATTTAAGGGAGTATAGGGCTCTGTCTCCCCCTCCCTGGAAAATGCCGTGCTCTTGAACATATATTAATATTTTATGGACTTATGTACATGTGTTGACATGTTACAGATTATGTATTATGATTGTGTATAATTTTTGTTCTACTGCTCCTTAGTACTTCAGGTAAACTAGGGTTAAATTATCTAGTGAGCTAGTACACCCCTTAAGGGTGGAGGTATGGGTTTCCTCTATAAGCGAAAGGGAAAGTGTTATTAGGTTAACTAGTGAGCCCACCCACTAGGGGTGAGGTTAAGTAGTATGCTATGCGCTGGGGGAGCCGGACCTCTCCAGAACATCCAACACATTTATTAGTCACCTGATTCCATCGCGAGCCTGCCGGTCCGGCACAAACCCAACCTGGTCTGCCCAATGAGAGATGGCAAGACTTCCATTAGTCTACTGGGCCAAATTTTCACGTATAGTTTAGTGTCACAGTTGAGCAGCGCATTCAGGCGAGAGTTTCCGGGAGTCGTAGTAGGCTTCCCGAGTTTGGGTAAGGTGGTAATAATAGCTTCGAGGCCTTCCCTTCAAATTTCTCCCCTGGACCGCCAGTACATGAAAAGTCTCAGCAAATAAGGAGAAAGAACAGAGAGGACTTGTGAGTATTAAGAAAAGGAAAAAACCGTCAGGACCGGGTGCCGTGTGTTTTTTTAGTGGACCTAATTATCCGGTGTATTTCCATTTCCGATATAGGGGCATTCAGGCTAGATAGTTGTGATGTGGTGAGTTTAGGGAGTGAAACTTTATCAAGGAAGGCAGAAATAGCCTCTATGTTTGGCTGAGTGACCTGCAGATCTTTTTGCAGATTGTATAAAGACTCATAGTATGAGCGAAATTCTTCAGCAATTTCAATAGGGTTGTAGATATGTGATCCACATTTCCGAATGAGATAAGGGATTTTTGTTTGTTTAATTTTCTTTTTGACTCGTTTGGCTAGTATAGAACCGGCTTTGTCCCCATGCCATATTATTTATTATTAAGTGTTTTGAGGTGTTTTGAGGCCTTTTGCAAGAGAAATAAACGAAGGTGATTCCTAATGTTAACAAGGGATTGTAATAGGCTAGTGGTCGTGGCTGCTTTGTGCTGAGTTTCAAGAGCCTGTAATGTATGGAGGGTATTCGTAAGATCTGCCATATTGTTTTTTAACATAAGACGCTATTTTGAGGAATGCCCCTCTAATTACGGCTTTATGTGAGAGCCAGAGAACATCGTCTTGTACCTCACCATTGTCATTCGAACTGAAATAATCTGAGAGTTGTTTAGTAATGTCCTCAACAATTTCAGGATTCGTTAACAAATAAGTGTTCAGCTTCCAAGAGGAAAGGGGTCTGACTGCGGACGAATCAGCAATATGCAGAGAGGTGGGCGCATGATCCGACCATGTAATATTACCAATATCTGCCCCTTTACATATATGTAACAAGGCGTCGATCACAAATATGTAGTCTATGCTGCCGTACGTATGAAAACGTTGGGACAGAAAAGTATAGTCGCGTTCTTCGCTATGAAAGTATCGCCACACATCATGCAGCCCATTTTCTGTAATAAGAGACCCCATCTCCCCTCTTGAGTGAGCTAAATTAGAACAATGTAAATGTATTGAAATCTCCACAAATTAGCGTACAACTATGGCCAAAAAGTGCAGTCTATCCAGGAGTGTTTCAAGGAACCTCTTTTGGCCACAGTTTGATGACACTAAAATATATGGAGTATTGTTCAATAAGCAGGAGAGAATGAGATAGCGGCCCACTGGATCCGAAAGAGTCCTGGAGTAGGAAAGATATTGTATTTCTAATGAGAATACCACCGACTCCAGCCTTTTTTGAAGGTCCGTTCGAGAAAAATTGATGGGGAGAGTTTTGGGATTTCAACCTAAAATTATCTCTTGCCAGCAGATGGGTCTCCTGAATACATATAATGTCACTCCTGGACTTGCTGAACTGAAGCCATGCTATAGACCTCTTAGTGGGTGAGTTGAGGCCATTTAAATTTAGTGACAGAATGGATATACTCATAATATCTATAAAAAAACATAAGCTGTGCTCTCCAATAAACACACAGTGGCATCACGACTAAGTACAGGTTAGACTTATGGTTTAAGGGAAAGGGGGTGGGCGGAAAGAAGGGAGGGGATAGAGAACTGGCTAACGACCATAGAAAACATGAACCCAAAAGCTGTAGGGACCCAAAAATAGAAAGAGAAAAAAACAACAAAAAGAAGCTACAAAGAGCTTCATTACAATTAGATGAGTGACAAAAACTCAAACTTCCAAAGCATAGTTCTTAATCCTGGAAGCAGGTGCCCCAACCAAACCGAGAGCTAGGTCGGAGCGTCAAAAGGAGAAAAAACAAGATGGTGTAAAAACTAGAAAAGGACCACCATCACAGCAAAATGAACAAGCGGGCTGTATAATCTCTTTAAGCCATCGACCACTCAGGGTCCACATGACGCTTGTGGGAGTCAGCAATCGGAGAGCTGGCAGAAGAAGTAGCGGGAGAACGGAGTCCCCATTGTGATAATAGTCTTGCAGCTTGAGCAGGCAGAAGGCAAACGTGGGTAGAGCCATTCCTTCGGATGACGAGTTTGGTTGGAAAGCCCCACCTATACGGGATGTTGTGGTCACGGAGTACAGTGGTATACGGCAGGAACTCTCTGTGAAGTGTCAGGGGACAGGTCTGCAAACACCGCCAGCGAGGCAAATCTCTCAGGAAGGTCAGGTTTCCCCCTGAGACAATACAAGAAGTCTTCCTTGAGTTCGGAAAAGTGGATTCTTGCAGTAATGTCTCTGGCCAGGCTCTGCTTGATAGTGGACAGCTTAGGAATTCTATGAATCCTATCTATAATGATGTCTTTTCTATCCACAGAAGGTAGCACAGGCATTATGAAATCCTGTAAGAATGCATGCAGATCTGTTTGTTGCACCGACCGCCTATCTCTGCCACATCCCTTTTAATATCTGCCACAATGTCCTTTATGTCTTCCTGCACGGAGACCCGGAGTGAGGAAAGCAACTCCTTCATGCTGCTATGTGTTACAGGCGCTTCTTCCCTGTCAGCGCCGATAGAAGCAGAGGAAGCCGCAGATCCCCGCCGTGAGGCGTGGGCAGAGCGGGGAGACTGCGGCGCCATTTTAGGAACAGCGTCGCTGATCCTGCCACTGCTGGTGAAATAGTCAGTGACCCGCTGCGGGTAGGTGAGCTTTGCACCTTTAGCTTTCCCGATGCACTCACCCGGGGCTCCAGTGATATAAGCGGGTATGCAGCGTCCAGGATCAGGTCTATGGCGTCTGTTTCAGCCGCTTTAGAGACCAAGGATTCAGGAGCTCCAGGTTATGCGGCTATCTTCATGCCTTGCTAGGCCACGCCCCCCGAATCTGCTTATGACTATTATTTAATAAAGATTGTTATAGGGGTTGTCTGGACTCTTTATAAAATCTCTGTGTATAGGCTGCAAAATGTGACAGTTTGTAATTTACACCCTGTCAGCATTTTGCAGGGTTACCTAAATATCACCTTTTAGCGTGTGTGGAGGAGCAGCTCAGCCACCGACCAGAGGCGTGTTTGTTTTGGAGCCTGGGTGTAAACATCACTAATTGCCATTTACACCCAAACTGCCACAAGCAAGCCCCTGACTTCAACAAGGCCTCCACAGTCCCAAGTCTCCACCTTGCCAGGCCACTGACTCCATTCCCCTATGTAACCTTTGATCGAGCATTGCACTGAGCGGTCATTTCCTTCTCTGAAACACTGTGCCGAATCCGCAGCTCTGAGAAGAGGACTGTCGCGATCTCCACATTGCATGTGTTGTCTAGGTTTGTGGAGACTGTCAGGCTGGGATGGCTCTGTGCCTCAATCACCTGAATTCAGCTCACTTATTTAAGAGCCTATTTAAACTAACTTGCAGCTCTGATCTGGGTCAATTGTACATTTGCTTTTGGCTGTGTAGGACTTGATCTCTTTGTGTTCTGAACCAGACCCTGCCTGACTTAATTACTTAGCTAGACTTGACCCTCTGCTAGTGACCTGACTTCTCTTTCTGTTTTGTACCTATGTACTCTGTTTCTGTCTATTCAGTTTCTTGACTTTGGCTTGAATTGGATTTTGCTTCTGTTAACATTTGCTGTACTGCGCCATATCCTGGACCTGACCGCATAATTGCTTTGACCTCTCTTGTTATATTTACTTTCCATTTATTTCAGTTAGTTTTCTGCTCCTTTTAGACTAGTTATTACTTGTGACCAGTGTCAGAATGACCACTCTCAGTGCTGCGGTGTCTGTGTTCTCCTCCTCCCCCTGTGCCCGCGCTGATGTGATCTGAAGCACGCAGTTGTGAACCTCACAGCTGCCCCACCTCCTCTGTGCAGCAGTTCATTCTGCTTCAGACAGGGGTCAACATCGCCGGCAACTCAGGGGCATTGCCATTTAGAAGCGACATCGCTGGAGAGTTGCCCTGTGTAACAGGGTGATATCAACGGCGATAGTTGCTTCAGCAACATCGCCTGGTTTCAGGTTAATGTCCTGAAACCTGGCGATTTTGCTCAGCCAATCTGCCTTAATCGCCCTGTCTGACATCGCAATAGCTATGTTGCAAGCAACTTCCCCCATTGAATCCAATGTTAAGGATCGCTGCCAGGGTTGAATTTAACCCTGGCAGCAATAGTTGCTTTCAACATTTGCCAGTGATGTCTCCTCGTCTGACAGCTCAGCAGCGATCTTGGCCAGCAGCCAAAATTGTGCGCGCTCCCGTCAGATGCCGGCGATGTTGCCGGAGATGTTTCCACGTGTGACGGTACCTTAAGGGTACCTTTACACGTCGCAACATTGCATGCAATTTCACTTGCAACTTACTGGTTGCAGTGAACTCATGGACACATTGTTCCATTTGTACACAGCAACAAAATAGAACAATGTGTCCATGATTTCACTGCAACCAGTAAGTTGCAAGTGAAATTGCATGCAATGTTGCGACGTGTAAAGGTACCCTAAGAGTAATCATCTCCTTCTCAGAGCTGTTGATTCGGCACAGTGTTTCAGAGAAGGAGATGACCGCTCAGTGCAATGCGGTTCTATTTATGTGCTCCTCCACACATGCAGAAAGACGATATCTAGGTAACCCTGCAAAATGCTGACAAGGTGTAAATTACAAACTGTCAGCATTTTGCAGCCTAGATTTTATGGAAAGCCCAGACAATCCCTTTGAGACATCTGCTTTGTCATTATACTTGTATAGCACTGCAGAATATGTAAAAATTTTATTAATTATTATTATTTTTCTATTGACAGTATGCAATTTATTTTTTAATATATTAACTTTTATTTACAACTTATTTACAAAGGTATACAGTAGACCTTACCAAAATTAACAACCACACTGGGCTTTGAGTTCCATAATTGAAATCCTGGTGATAATATGCAAAACAAAATCCTGGTTAAATCCCCAAGAGAGAAGAAGAAAAAGAAAACAATATAATATAACGATTGCATTCAAATTATATATGACAGGATTGTCTATTTTCTACATGGTATGTAATAATAATTGATTTCCAAGTCAACTATAGTTATTGCTAATTTGACTTTACTAAACTGTGAAATGAGACTTTCTACATTGTATTATGGCTCTGGTGCCATCTGCTGTCACATCTACTATATGGATTTAATTTTTAAAAAGTGCACTACAAAATAAGGGTACAACTTGTTCAATAAGATAGTGAAAGGATAAGTGTACCCTACAGAACACGACAACGGGGGTCCAGCATCCCCAGACTGGGCAGATGGTCTAAACGTGCGCTGATACTTCCTGCAAAGTTTATGAAAGCTGTACAGGGTTCAGGGTACATCTGTCCCACAGACTTTGAATGGAGCACAAGTATGCAAGTTCAATTATTGCCTGTTTTTCTGAAGGCGAGGGAACCCATCATGGAATGATCAGCAATCGGAGACTTCTCACTTTCCTCTATATACAGGTGCATCTCAATGAATTTTTCAGTAATACAATACATAAAGTGAAACACATATATTATATAGAGTCATTACATACAGAACAATAAGAAAAAGATACAGCATATATATAGGGAGCACAATGATACCAAGAAAAATTATTAATCAATCCGAAAACCTTTATTATACAAATTGTGAACAATCATAAAATCTATTAAAATACACACAAGTGAAGGGGTTCTCCAACTGACTGACAAGTGAGACATAAAGTGACGGGTGCAATAGGTCAGTAAGACTGTAATGTTACATGCAAGACACCAAGGTAAGTAGTATCCCATATAATTAACAATATATCCCAAGGGAAATCATATATCTTGGTACAACCAAGGTGTAGTATATTACAGCTGACAGTTAATAGTATAATTGCATACAAGCAGAGTGCCCAATTAATGAAATATAAAGACACTAGCTGTACTACCCGGCTACGCCCGGGTTAATAAATAACTGCTGTTAGCTACAACAAAATAGGATTTGAATATATGATATTAATGACCTGTAGGAAAATAGAAGCTGAGCTGTGATTGGTTGCTATAGGCAGCCTAATAAATCTCCAGCCAACAGTAAACCCTCCCCCTGGCCAGGCAGTATATGTTACCTCACACATACACATAATAGACAGCTCATGTGACTGACATCTGCCTTAATTCCCTATATGGTACATGTGTTGTACATTGGCTGTTTTTAATCAGATGTTTATTTTTGGAAATTAAAGATACCAGATGTATGAGGCGAGTTGTGTGAGGCGATTTGTGCACATCTGTGTCTGTCTGTGTGGTGTGTGTGTCCCTGGGGTGTGTGTGTGTGTGTCCCTGTGGTGTGCGTGTGTCCCTGTGGGGGGGGGGTCCCTGTGGTGTGTGTCCTTTTGGGGGGGGAGCGGTGTCCTGTGGTGTGTGTCCTTGTGGGGGGGAGGGGCGTCCCTGTGGTGTGTGTCTTTGTGGGGGGAGGAGTGTCTCTGTGGTGTGTGTCCATCCCTATGGGGTCTGTGTGTTCCTGTGGGGTATGTGTGTCTCTGTGTCCCTGTGGGGTGTGTATGTCCCTGCGGTGTGTGTGTCCCTGTGAGGTGAGTGCATGTGTCCCTATAGGGTGTGTATGTGTGTGTCCCTGTGGTGGGGGGGGTCTGTGTGGTGAACTGGAACGCGCGGGGTTAAAATTTCACCTCACAACATAGCCTATGACGCTCTCGAGATCCAAACGTGTGACTGTGCAAAATTTTGTGGCTGTAGTTGCGACGGTGTAGATGCCAATCCCGGACATACACACACACATTCAGCTTTATATATTAGATAGGCGAGACTGAATCCATTATCTTAAAACAGCAAAACCAAGTATAAGGCGAGGCGTTTTGGAACAGATCTGACTACAGGCACAGGAACCTTGGAACGGCAGAGAGGAGTTTTTTTAAGAACATAAAGCAGAGCTCGTTTGGTCTTAACACTAAAACACAATTCAGTTTACATAACAGTGGTGAAGACACCATAAACTAAACACTCAAACAACAGAGCGATGCCTGAGCTTACCTACAATGCCTAAGCATGTGAGATAGAGGGATTTGCTGACTTATCACAGTAACCTGATGTGCACTGTACCCGGGGGAAACCGGCCACAGATAAGGAACAGTATGCATGCAAAATGCTCCTAAATCTGAATGAGTAAAGACCCTGTCACACTGTACAACCGCTCCAGCGATCCCGACAGCGATAACGACCTGCTGGGATTGCTGGACCGACGTTACCTGATCGCTGGGGAGCTGTCAAACAGGCAGATCTCCCCAGCGATCAGGGCCATGGGAGCCACCTCCCACATTGCTGGAAGCGATGTCAGTGTCCTCCCTGCTTAGCGCTGCCTGTAAGGCAGCGCTAAGCAGGGAGAACATTGGTAACTATGATAAAGAGCGGGTATCCAGGCAGCGAACGCTGCCTATATACCCGCTGTTTATCATAGTTACCAGCGTTCTCCCTGCTTACAGGCAGTGCTAAGCAGGGAGGACGCTGGTGTGGCGCCCCGCAACGAGTGCGTCACAGGAGGGTACTGCATCCCTGACCGAAGGTGCAGTATTCTCCGCCTCAGTGATGAACAAGTTAATCCCAAGGCTCCATACACCACATGCAACATCTAGAGGCAGAGGACCAATGAGGTCCTGTGGGAGGAGAGTTAGATGCATAGCAGTGGGGAAAGAGCAGAAAGAGTTAGAAAGTGGGAGAGACAAGATCAAGAGTAGATGTCGTGACAAGTACAGCTAACAGAGAGGGCACCGTGGAGCGGTGACCCAGAAACGAAGGGGGGCCAAGTAGACAAGTAACGGGTGAAAAGACGACCCGAGCCCAGTCCAACCCGGAGTACCGGCTCCGAGGTAATGCAGACGTTCATTGCTGCTTTACAGAACCGGGGTGATAGACGGCTTCATAGAAGCGCATCACCAAAACCACCATCACCGCAGCTGTACCGGGAGGGGTACCCACCACTGAGGTCCAGGGACCCTTCGGGAGCCGTCCAGCCAACGGCCTGGGTGCCCAATAGAAGTTCCTCTGTATCCTGACCTGGTGCATGAAGGCAGCGAAGAGTAACAAAGGACAGTCAGTTTAAGAGAGACACTGTGGAGCCTTGGAGGGACACTGTTAATCACAGTGACCACCCGGTCCGTTACCTGAAAGTGAAACCGTTATCCAGTGTGCCATGTGTGAACTAAGTAAAGACCCGTGCAGAGGAGCATCGTGTCTGAGCCTTCTTTCAGAACTATTACTAACCAATTCATCTACAGAATCAACTGAGCTGCCGTATTCCATCACTGCAGCTCCGGATCCTGGGGACTCCCGCTCGCCTGTAGGGAACGGATCCATCTTGCTGCAGCCCACCCCCCGGAGGTCCAAAGAAGCGCCGGTGCCATCACCGGACCCCTACAGGTGGCGTCACGAAATAGCAAACTTTATTCCTATTAACCTTATTTTACCCTTCATTGACCACCGGGCCTCCACAGCTTCAGGCACAGAACCGTGACCACAGCCAGCGCCTGAGACCTGAGAACCTGGCTTACGGTGAGTCACTGGTAACTATGGTAAACAGCAGGTATCTAGGCAGCGCGCGCTGCCTGGATACCCGCTGTTTATCATAGTTACCAGTGTTCTCCCTGCTTACAGGCAGCTCTAAGCAGGAAGAACGCTGGTAACTATGATAAACAGCGGGTATCCAGGCAGCGCGCGCTGCCTAGATACCCGCTGTTTATCATAGTTACCAGTGTTCTCCCTGCTTACAGGTAGTGCTAAGCAGGGAGGACGCTGGTAACCATGGTAAACACCGGGTATCTAGGCAGTGCACGCTGCCTGGATACCCGCTGTTTATCATAGTTACCAGTGTTCTCCCTGCTTACAAGCAACTCTAAGCAGGGAGAACGCTGGTAACTATGATAAACACGGGGTATCCAGGCAGCGCGCGCTGCCTAGGTACCCGGTGTTTACCATAGTAACCAGCCCTGTGAGATCACTGATTGCTGGTCTCTCACTGTCACACGCAGCGATGCGTGCTGACCAGCGGGAAACCAACGATCAAAAAATGACCCGCAGGACTTTGCAACGATCAGCGACCTCACAGCAGGGGCCTGATCGCTGCTAAGTGTCACACATAACGACATCGCTGGAGAGATCATTGTAACGTCACAGTTACAACGATCTCTCTAACGATATCGTTATATCGTTATGTATGACTGGGACTTAAGGCTGGGGTCACACTTGTGGCAGAGCTCTGCGGATCCTGATCTGGTTTTGAGCAGTAAAAGTGCTCAAAACCGGATCAGAAACCGCAGCCCACAGGAGCCCATTATAGTAACCGGATTGCACTACATTCAATCCGGTTACCGTTTGCCGATTTGCAGGTAAAAATCATGAAGGCTGCAGTTTTCGCAGCGGTTTGCAAACCGCAGGCGGATTGCTATAATAGGCTCCTATGGGAGCCCATGCGGCTGCTGCAAGGCACATGTGAATGCCTGCGGAAGCCGTATGCTGCGATCATCCCTGCTGCCGCAGGGACATGCCCACCTGAGTGGACAGCATGTCTCTAGGGAGGGTGGGCACCCTCTAGAGACATGGGGAGGGTGGGCACCCTCTAGAGACATGTTGCCCACATCTAGTATTAAGGTTAACCCTTTGTTCATCCCTGCGGCAGCAGGGATGAACAAAGCATACGGTAACCGGATTCCTCCAGATTACACATCCTGAGCAATCCAGTTACCGCATTCCGGTTTGCTGGACACATTTTGTCAAAAAAATGTGTCTGAAGGCAATTGCGGTTACCGCATCCGGACCTGGATGCGGTAACCACAATTACCTGTCCAAATGTGACCCCAGCCTAAAAGCATGTTTCTGTAAAAAGAAGGATCAGGCAATATTTGCATGTAGCTGTAGGTGGGCTCATGTAGTCACTTTTACTCAAACCCACAACATCCCAGTCTGATACTGCTTGTGCAGCACTTGTCAGAGGTGAGATCTACAGGTGCAACTCAATGAATTACAACATCAATAAGTTAATTTATTTCAGTAATTCAATACATAAAGTGAATCACATATATTATATAGAGTCATTACACACAGAGGGATCTATTTCTAATGTTTATTTCTGTAGATGTTGATGTTTATAGCTTATAGTGTAATGGATGCCCCCCACACCTTTCGGGTGAGGCCGTCGTCTTAATTGTCTGCCCCCAAATTGGATGCTTTGTCTACGTGTGTGCACGTCACGGAAGAATCCACGCTGACACGTTGTCAATGTAGAGGCTTAATGACAAAGACCTTTATTAAAGGAAAAACTAGCAGTTTTATTACTTATCCTTAAAGGGATGTGCAAAGGGGTGTGACTAGATAATTACGGCACATTATGCTGAATATACATTTTATTCTGGAAAACATATTTAATTATATTTTCTGCGTGTTAGTTAGTTTAACTAGCCTTGAAGTTGTACAGGACGTTCAGAACATATTGATAAGAACTTCTATAACTTCTATACGGCTACCTCTAAGTCAAAACATTAGGGAAAAGAGCAAGGCCAAGGCTCTTTTCCTACAAACAGGCCTCTAGCCCTTTCTAAGAGAATTCTGAATGTCTTCTAATAAATAATATAAATCATTAACTATTTATTCCCCATAACAATAGCCAATGAAAACCCAAAGGTCATTATCTCAGAAAATTAAAGTAGGGAGGATGAAGGGTTAAAAACTGCGCTGCTGTATTCCATGAGACATCAAAGGGTGAATATAATATTGATTTATTAGTCAACATTTTTTTAGGGATTCCTGAAACATGACAATATGATATTGATTTGTCCTGAAGAAGAGGCCAGGGAGCGCTGAAATGTGTTGACTAATAAATCAATATTATATTCACCCTTTCATGTCTCATAGTATATGGCAGCGTGGTATTTAACCCTTTATACTCCCTACTCTATATGCACCACGCTGGCGACTGCAGCAGCCGTGCTCTGCTTTTATAGTGGTTGTGACTCTTTAGGTCATATTTTATCTCTCAGACCCTTCATCCTCCCTACTTTAATTTTCTGAGACAATGACCATTGGGTTTTCATTGGCTGTAAGCCATAATCATCAACATTAACAGAAATAAACACATGAAATAGATCCTTCTGTGTGTAATGACTCCATATAATATGTGTTTCACTTTATGTATTGAATTACTGAAATAAATTAACTTTTTGATGATCTTCTAATTCATTGAGATGCACTGGTAGCAGCTTTAACTGCATTCTCCAATAAATACAGCAGGTGGTGCTGTTGACTAAACAAACGCTCTCCTTATGTCCACACAGCCCTGCTGAGACCGCCTGTATAAATAGCCTAGTTTACTTATAAATAATTAAGGTGCCTATAAATAATGGAAGTATACATAAGCTCCAGTTTACATAATAACTTTGTTTTTATTAATAGTAGTTGCATACAAGTGTAAATGATTTTTTTGCTGACACCAATGTCTAAATTGTATAACTATAAATATGGAGTTAAACGCACCTCTGACACTTTAGTGGTGTCTGCCTAGCAGGGGTGTAACTACAACAGGTGCAGGGGTTGCAATCGCACCCGGGTTCTGGAACCTAGGGGGCCTTAAAAGTCCTTTTGGCCTATAGAAATAGACTATTGCTATTAAAGATTTGCTATAATTGGGGGCCCCATTGGAGCTTTTGCATCAGAGCCCATTATTATTATTATTATTTATTTATTTATAGAGTGCATTTGAATCCATGGTGCTGTATATGAGAAAGGGTTACATACAAACAAGTTAAGAATACAATGAACAAACTAAGAGTGACAGACCGATACAGAGGGGAGAGAGGACCCTGCCCTTGTGGGCTTACATTCTACAGGGCAATGGGGAGAGAGACAGTAGGTTGAGTCTGCTCTGGTGGTGGTGGTGCGCCAGGTCCAGTGGTGGTGGAGCGCCGGGTCCGGTGGTGGTGGTGCGCCAGGTCCAGTGGTGGTGGAGCGCCGGGTCCAGTGGTGGTGGAGCGCCGGATCCAGTGATGGTGGAGTGCCGGGTCCAGTGGTGGTGGAGCGCCGGGTCCAGTGGTGGTGGAGGGCCACGTCCAGTGGCGGTGGAGCGCCGGGTCCGATGGTGGTGGAGTGCCAGGTCCAGCGGTGGTGAGGTGGCACTGTGGTCATTGCAGGCTGTTCTGAAGAGATGGGTTTTCAGGTTCCGCTTGTGGGGGACAGTCGGACGTTATGGGGTGCAGCGTTCCAGAGGATGGGGGATACTCGGGCGAAGTCTTACAGGCGTTTAGATGAGGAACGTACAAGTGTGGAGGAAAGAAGGAGGTCTTGGGAGGATCGAAGATTACGTGTTGGATGATATTGGGGATTTAGTTCAGAGATATACAAGGGGGACAGATTGTGGACGGCTTTGTAAGTCAATGTTAGTAGTTTGAATTGGATACACTGGGGAATAGGGAGCCAGTGGAGGGATTTGCAAAGGGGAGAAGTGGAGGAGCAGCGAGGAGTGAGGTGGATTAGTCGGGCAGCAGAGTTAAGGACAGAGTGGAGAGGTGTAAGAGTGTTAGCAGGAAGGCCACAGGGGAAGAGGTTGCAGTAGTCGAGGCGGGAGAGGATGAGGGCATGCATTAGTAGTTTAGTAGATTGGGGGTTGAGGAAGGGACGGATTGTGGAAATGGCGAGAGCTTGAATGTGTTGTCTGAAGGACAGGGCAGAGTCAAGGGTTACTCCGAGGCAGCGGACTTCAGGTACAGGGCAAAGTGTGATATCATTTGTGATACATTTGTGATACATCAGGTAAGGGAGGTGCCCGAGATGGAGGAAAGATGATGAGTTCAGTTTTGTCTACATTTAGTTTAAGGAAGCGAGAGGAGAAGGAGGAGGATATGGCTGATCGACACTCTGGGATTCTGGACAGCAGAGAGGTGACATCTGGGCCAGAGAGGTAGATCTGGGTGTCATCAGTGTACAGGTGATACTGGAAGCCATGGGACTGTATGAGTTGTGCTAGGCCAAGGGTATAGATAGAAAAAAGAAGGAGCGCCAGGACAGAGCCTTTAGGGACTCCAATAGAGAGGGAATGGGGCGAGGAGGTAGTGTGGGAGTGGGAGACACTAAATGTGCGGTTGGAAAGTTAAGAAGAGATCCAGGAGAGGGCAAGGTCAGTGATACCAATGGAAGAAAGGATCTGTAATAGGAGGCAGTGTTCAACAGCGTTGAATGCAGAGGACAGGTCTAGAAGGAAGAGGACGGAGAACTCTCCATTAACTTTGGCGGTAAGTAGGTCATTAGTAATTTTGGTTAAGGCAGTTTTCGGTGGAGTGGTGGGGGAGGAAGCCAGATTGAAGGTTGTCGAAGACAGAGTTAGATGAGAGGTGGATGAGAGTACAGTGTGGACATGCTTTTTAAGACGTTTAGAGGCGAACGGGAGCAGCGATATGGGGCGTTAGCTGGATGTGGGGGTTGGGTCGAGAGATGGCTTCAGGATAGGTATAATTGTTGCATGTTTGAAAGCAGAAGGAAAGGTACTGGAAGTTAAAATCTCTGGTTGCAGTGAAGTCATGGACACATTGTTCCATTTTGTGGCTGTGTACTAAATGGAGCAATGTGTCCATGATTTCACTGCAACCAGAGATCTGTGAACAATATCTGAACGGATATCTGTGTGTGTAACATGGCCTTTAGGATAAAAGCCAAACCAGAATCTCAATTGGCAGATGCAATGTTTCGGGGTGTTGCTCCGGGTCAGTGGCAGATATGAGATCTGATTTGGCTAGGTGAGATTGTGGGGTCCACAAAGGTATTGCACCTCAGCACGGGGTGTGTTACCCCACTCTCGGGTAAGGAGGAGACATGACCCAGCACCCAGACACCCACACCAGACACAACAACACCCAGGTCCTGGGGTTCGTGCGGACCCTGTTTAGGGAGGGCCTCATCCCAGCCTGGAGGGGGAGCAGGTAGAAGGTGTGTGAGGAGGAAGTAGATAGGAGAAGACAGGAAGTAGGAAGAGGGGGAGAACGAAGGAGAATTGGTTATGAGCAGACGTGTGTGACCGAGATCCTGGGGACTGGAGCCGGAGGAGCTCGTCCCAGGACAGAGAGAAAGGTGTGGACAGACAGAGGAGTCGGTGAGGAATCCAGAGACTGAGATGGGGTCACAGGGGCACGGAAAGTGAGTGATCCATCCGTGGAGCCAGTATCCATGCTGACCGTGATCAGAGTTGGGTGGAGGGACCGGCTCTAGACCAGTGGAGTGACTGAAGGACTTAACTAGTAAACCGAGAACTGGGGTATTTTCAAGTGCCATGGTCCAACACCACACTTATTCGCTGGAAAGGTAGCCACAGAGGGTCAAGGGGACTAGGAAGACATCGGCCGATAGGACCCAGGACCACTGGATCGGGACACTAAGTGTGAGGCGCGGGGTGGAAGGGTGAGAGCCAGCGCAGAGAGTCGACCAGAGAGAGGAACCTAAGAAAGGAGTACGGGTAAAAGTGTCACCGAACTACCCGAGAGTTGATTGCAGTCCGAACCCGAAGAACACAGCATGTCGTGGACCGCTGGAACTACCTGGAGGTGTACTGAGACCAGGGGTGTAACTACAACAGGTAGAGGGGTTGCAATCGCACCCAGGCCCTGAAGCCTAGAGGTCCCAAAATTCCTTTGGCCTATAAAAAAAGACTATTGCTATTAAAGATATGCAATAATTGCCCCGTTGGAGCTTTCGCATTGGGACTCATGAGCTTCAAGTTACGCTACTGACTGAGACTGTGAGTAAAATCAAGAGACTGACTGCACCTAGCCGTGTCCTCCAAGTTATTTACCGCGCCGTTGCCCTTACAATTACTTTATAAACTGCCCTGCGGTCCCCCGCTCTACCCGTGGGGAGCAGAACCACCTCAGCTGCATAACCAACGGCCCCAGAGGATCTGTACTGCAGTGTCGGCCATCCATCCCAATTGTTGAAACCCACGGGTGGCGTCACAAATTAATTTCCCATATAAACTTTTCCCCATTTAATGACAGCACCGGGGCCATGGAACCAGGTCACGCTGCCGTGAATTCCCAAGTAAAAACGGGCCCGGTCCCGAGTACCCCACGGCCTTGGTGGGGCATGTCAAGATGTCATACTTTGTCATTTGGCAAGGTTCATTAAAGGGTCCATATTGACTTTTAGGATTGGTACTTCCAATCAGTGGCACCAGAGATCAAGTCCTCTTCCTCTGTGAAAAGACAATTTGCATATTTAATTTCCCATAGAAGCGTTGCAAGCGTTTAAAGGGGAACTCCATTGAGAGATAACTTTTTAGTACAGTCTCTGCCCTGATATATGATGAAGCAGAGCCGTACACTGCAGTTCTAGGATCTATAGATCTCTTCTGAATTGATAAAATCATACCTGCTCCTCTACTCTAGAACCTAGAATCTTCAGCCTGAGAGCTTCATGCTGCTGATGAGAAGAGGAGGTGTGTCAGGAGTGTGGATGCTGGGAGCTGCAGGATCAGCCTACATTCCAGTGAGGAGTGATGATGATTATCCATTGAAAGTTGGAGGGATAGGAAGATACCATGTTTCTATGGGGGAGGGGAGACCATGCAGAGCTGAATCGATCAATGTAATGATTTGCCTGTGCTTCTAGCCTCACAATAACAGTACACATTATGTATCATCATACAGCAGAGGATGACAGCATGTATCTATATCTGCTTGGTGACATGATTGCTATTTCAAGCCTGGACCCACCTGTCATATAGAATAATATATTAAGGACAGGATTGTAATGTGACCGTGGGGCCGGCGGCCACATCTCCTACCATGCCCCCACCCCATACAGAAATGTGAGGGGGTTAGAATGTAGCCTGATCCTGCAGCTCCCAGCATCCATGCCCCCAATCCACCTTCTCTTCTCAGCAACAGCATGAGACAGTCAGGCTGAAGATTCTCAGTCCCATGAGGTGGGGGTCAGAGCATTGGAGCAGGAATGATTTTATCAATTTATAAGAGATCTATGGATCCTGCAACTACAATCCAGCGCCATAGACAGCATCGGATCCTCCCGAATCCTCATGGATCCGGGGCAATCCGGCGACACCTAACGGCGCCAGATTTGGGAGGATCTGGGAGGATCCGGAAACCAGATGCTGGCTGCTTGAGTTTAGCAGCAAGCGCTGCTAAACTTCAGCACCTAGAAGCTGTCCCCTGTGCTGTGATTTCAGGACCACGGCAGCAGGGACAGCTCCTCACTTACATTATCACAGCAGCTGGTAATATACACAATTGGCATACAGGACCAAGGACTGCTCCTCTATTTATAGGAGCCTGCCCTGCATGTCCTTTATGCAATTTGCGTACATTACCGCTGACAGCTCCTGAAGTCAGGAGCTGCCGGCATTTAATGTTATTTAATAAATGCCGACAATTAGCGTCTTTTGGCTAATAAACTTATTAACCCCTACTGATTCAAATAATTTTTATTAAAGTTTTCAAGATAACAAGTAAATCAGATCAAATCATATAAAGATAGAATATAATACAGTATATGGGGTTAAGTCACATTTGAGTAACAAATTAAACAAGTTAGGAATACAAAAAAAAGAAAAATTGTCTAAAGAGTATAAATATTAAGAGCAGTCCCAAGATAATGATTTTATTAAACAGTACTATCTTTAGATTAAGTTATCATCTATTATAAAATAATATATGATCTTAACAAAACAAAATAAAATCAAAACAAATATAACTAGCTACTAGCCAGAAAAAGAAACAAGTAATATATATAACAACAAATCAAAGAAAATAAAGGAGTTACCAAACACCGACACGAAATACGATTAAATATGTCAAAAATGTCTGTAATATAAAAGGTATATTATATACATATATGGCGCAAGGAGAGATAAGCAGCCCCCATAGAGTGCCCAGGTACCAACAACTATTTCTGCAAGTCATAAAAGTAAATAAGCTTTTACCAATGTCAATGGAATATGGGATCTACTTTGCTATAAATTTTGTCCAGAGGTCCCACTTATTATAGAATTTATGTAGAGCACTGTGAATGAAGACACACAACCTTGTTCTTTAAAATTCATTGATGTTTGGAAAAATAAGTTTAAGTCTATGGATTCTCAGTTTGAGGAAAAAGTATTAAAATCCTTATCTATTTTCTATAAAAATATAGCATGTGTCTCTTTTATGGAATCGCATTACAAGATTCTTACTAGTTGGTATATGACTCCATTTAAATTGCATATTATTAACCATAATAATTCTGATCAATGTTGGAGACTTTGTGGAAAACTTGGTGATATGTACCATATATTTTGGTCATGTCCATATATACCGTATATACTCGCGTATAAGCCGAGTTTTTCAGCCCAAAAATTGGGCTGAAAAGTACCCCCCTCGGCTTATACGCGAGTCAGTGCTGTATACCGATGTATACATCGGTATACAGCAGCCCCCGCATCCCCAGTAATGCAGGGCCCCCCCAGGGTCTCTCCGGTCACCTGTAAAGCAAGCTATACTTATCAGTGTCCCGCTCGCACCCGCCGCTGCCGACATCCACGATCCTCCATCTTCATGCGACTCCTCTTCCTGTTTCTGTGCGCGTCGCCGGCAATGACGTCATTCCCGGCGACGCGCACAGGAAACAGGAAGAGGAGTCGCATGAAGATGGAGGATCGCGGATGTCGGCAGCGGCGGGTGCGAGCGGGACACTGATAAGTATAGCTTGCTTTACAGGTGACCGGAGAGACGCTGGGGGGGGCCTGCATTACTGGGGCTGCGTGTATACTACCGCTGGGGCTGCTATATACCTCTGGGGCACTGTATACTACCACTGGGGCTGCTATATACCTCTGGGGCCCTGTATACTACCACTGGGGCTGCTATATACCTCTGGGGCACTGTATACTACCACTGGGGCTGCTATATACCTCTGGGGCCCTGTATACTACCACTGGGGCTGCTATATACCTCTGGGGCACTGTATACTACCACTGGGGCTGCTATATACCTCTGGGGCCCTGTATACTACCACTGGGGCTGCTATATACCTCTGGGGCCCTGTATACTACCGCTGGGGCTGCTATATACCTCTGGGGCCCTGTATACTACCACTGGGGCTGCTATATACCTCTGGGGCCCTGTATACTACCACTGGGGCTGCTATATACCTCTGGGGCCCTGTATACTACCGCTGGGGCTGCTATATACCTCTGGGGCCCTGTATACTACCACTGGGGCTGCTATATACCTCTGGGGCCCTGTATACTACCACTGGGGCTGTATATACTACCACTGGGGCTGTATATACTACTGGGGCTGCGTGTATACTACCACTGGGGCTGCTGTATCTACCTCTGGGACTGGTGTATACCACACTGCTGGGGGCTGTATACTTGTGCTAGGGTCCACCCTCGGCTTATACACGAGTCAATAGATTTTCCCAGGTTTTGGGGGCAAAAGTAGGGGGTTCGGCTTATACACGGGTCGGCTTATACACGAGTATATACGGTACATAACTTTTGGCAAGAAATTCAGGTATTGATTAATTCATTATTTGCTCTTAATATTGTAATTACTCCAGAATTGGTACTTCTTTTGTTTGAAATTGACAAGTTTCCACAAACCTGTAGACCACTGTTAATTCATATTCTAGTGGCAGCTAAAAGCTCTATAGCTCTTTATTGGAGGCAGCCTATGGTTCCTACTGTACAGGACATCATTGAGACTATAAATGTGCAAAAGTCATTAGAGTTTATTAACCCCTACTGACCCAGTGGGTTATGTCAGCATGTGTCCAGGGATTATAGACACTCCCTGGACACATGCTGGCACCACACAATCAGCTGGTTAACCCTGCACACACCAGATTAATAGCCGGATCTGTAGCCTCTGCGCTGACATGCAGCACAGAGGCTGCAGATGGGGTTATTATGGCTAGAAACCCCGGGATTTTTACATTTTTAACTTCAATTCTGTTTTTACTAATCATCTTGCACAGCTCCTGTCACAGTGGTGGAAGATGATTTTTAACTGTAGCGGCAACCCGGCAAATTCAAACTCTGCGGCTTTGACAGCCGCGGAGTTTGTAGTGATTTTGACAGCACACGCGTGCCACTATCGCACTGGGTGCTGCACCTATAGACTTTCATTGTTCCATCGCACGGGGAAATCGCGTTCAAACGCAGCATGCTGCAACTGAACACGCATTTTCCTCGCAAGGCGAGTGTAATGCAAAGAACTTGCACTAATGGGACCAGTATCATTTAATGATACTGGTCAGGGTGCAATGCAAGTTTCCCTCGCATTACACTCACGCGAGGAAATGTGACAGTGTGACTTCAGCCTTTATGAAGATTCTGCACTTATGAAAGAGCTGAGCATATCGTCCACATCAGTTCTTTTACATGAAGTACTGTTCATGGGGGCACACTGTGAGTAATCTCAATGAAGAACACTACAGTTGGCCTCTCCCCTACCTGAAACGGCTGCTTACAGGGAACAATAGACAGTATTCAACTGCAAGGCAAAGGGAGGGTATGTGTCTCTTGAAGCGATATGTCTGAAGAGCACAAAGGAAGAGATGAAGAATGTAAAGCTGTCTGAGCCTTTTAATCCTTACTTGCTGCATTCTATAGCCTGCAGCCATTCATAGTATTGCAACATTGGTTCATATTATCTATAGCAAAGGTCGATTTTTCTGATAACACCCCATATTTTATACTACTGCCATATGCAACTCACAGTCATAGTTTTCATTACACACCAAGGGAGTTATTAGCAGGAGTGCAACTAGAATTCATAGCACTCCATGACTCAAAGGGGTTGTCCACTACTTATATATTGATGCCCTAACCCAGGGGTGGGGAACTCCAGGCCTCTAGGGCCGCCAACAGTGCAGGTTTTCAGGATCTCCTTAGTATTGCACAGGGGTTGGGAATCATCACCAGTGCAGGTGATTATATTATCAACTGTGCAATACTAAAGAGACCCTGAAAACATGACCTGTTTGTGGGAGGCCTGGAGATCCCCACCCCTGCCCTATCGTAAGGATAATCCAAATCCAAGAGACTCAAATCCTTAATTTGTACATAAAAGTTTCAAAGTATATTGTACACTTCATCCAGAACTCCAATGCATTTCAGTCTATGTGCACGACATACATAACAAAAATATGTGCTAAACATTTAGCACCAAGAAGATCCAATTGCAAAATGTATCATATTCCCAACGAGCAGGAACAAACTGTGGAGACTATAAAAGTGCAAATAGGGTCTCATCTTTGTGACATATTATACACAAGCAGATGTCGCTGCCAATGCTCACCTGGGGTGGTTGTGTAACACACAACCATTTTGAATGGCTGCTGTAGGGTTCCACAATACACGTGTAATGCATGGTGACAAACAGGTCAAACCAATGGCTATATACAGTTGTGGCCGAAAGTATTGACACCTCTGCAATTCTGTCAGATAATACTCAGTTTCTTCCTGAAAATGATTGCCATCACAAATTCTTTGGTATTATTATCTTCATTTAATTTGTCTTCAATGAAAAAAAACACAAAAAGAATTGTCCTAAAGCCAAATTGGATATAATTCCACACCAAACATAAAAAAGGGGGTGGACAAAAGTATTGGCACCCTTAGAAAAATCATGTGATGCTTCTCTAATTTGTGTAATTAACAGCCCCTGTAACTTACCTGTGGCACCTAACAGGTGTTGGCAATAACTAAATCACACTTGCAGCCAGTTGACATGGATTAAATTTGACTCCACCTGTGTCCTGTGTCCTTGTGTGTACCACATTGAGCATGGAGAAAAGAAAGAAGACCAAAGAACTGTCTGAGGACTTGAGAAACCAAATTGTGAGGAAGCATGAGCAATCTCAAGGCTACAAGTCCATCTCCAAAGACCTGAATGTTCCTGTGTCTACCGTGCGCAGTGTCATCAAGAAGTTTAAAGCCCATGGCTCTGTGGCTAACCTCCCTAGATGTGGACGGAAAAGAAAAATCGACAAGAGATTTCAACGCAAGATTGTGCGGATGGAGGATAAAGAACCTCGACTAACATCCAAACAAGTTCAAGCTGCCCTGCAGTCCGAGGGTGCAACAGTGTCAACCCATACTATCCGTCGGCGTCTGAATGAAAAGGGACTGTATGGTAGGATACCCAGGAAGACCCCACTTCTTACCCCGAGACATAAAAAAGCCAGGCTGAAGTTTGCCAAAACTTACCTGAGAAAGCCTAAAACGGCCCTACAGTCAAACATGGCGGAGGTTCCCTGATGTTTTGGGGTTGCTTTGCTGCCTCTGGCACTGGACTGCTTGACCGTGTGCATGGCATTATGAAGTCTGAAGACTACCAACAAATTTTGTAGCATAATGTAGGGCCCAGTGTGAGAAAGCTTGGTCTCCCTCAGAGGTCATGGGTCTTCCAGCAGGACAATGACCCAAAACACACTTCAAAAAGCACTAGAAAATGGTTTGAGAAAAAGCACTGGAGACTTCTAAGGTGGCCAGCAATGAGTCCAGACCTGAATCCCATAGAACACCTGTGGAGAGATCTAAAAATGGCAGTTTGGAGAAGGCACCCTTCAAATATCAGGGACCTGGAGCAGTTTGCCAAAGAAGAATGGTCTAAAATTCCCGCAGAGCATTGTAAGAAACTCATTGATGGTTACCGGAAGCGGTTGATCGCAGTTATTTTGGCTAAAGGTTTTGCAACCAAGTATTAGGCTGAGGGTGCCAATACTTTTGTCCGGCCCATTTTTGGAGTCTTGTGTGAAATGATCAATGTTTTGCTTTTTGCTTCATTCTCTTTTGTGTTTCTTCATTTAAGACAAATTAAAAGAAGATAATAATACCAAAGAATGTGATTGCAATCATTTTCAGGAAGAAAGTATTATCTGACAGAATTGCAGGGGTGTCAATACTTTTGGCCACAACTGTATGTGGCCGATCTGCACTGCCATGAGATGAAAAGAACCACAAAGGTATATCAGGAACAGCAGCTTTATTCTACGCGTAATTAGTTAATTAGGCAATTTGGTTGGTTTCCTGAGGAAGAGGCGAGGATAGTGCTCCGAAACGCGTCAAATAAAGCTACCATTCCTGATATACCTGTGTGGTCCTTTTCGTCTCACGGCAGCACAGATCGTTCACATGTATATCCATTGGATTAACATTCTAACATGCAAATTTGCACTTCAGTAAGGAAGCCACCTTTAAGCAGCTCCTCAAAGTCATAATTGCTTTCCAACAAGCTTTTAAATATGACTAAGGGATTTGTGCCAGATCAGAACCCCAATCTACAGACGCTGCGTTTCGGGGTACCTGCCCCTCATCAGTGTAGTGTGTGGGATATTCTGATCTGGCTGTGTGAGTGGGCTAAGACAAGGTCTGGGAACTTGCTATCTACCTTATGGAGAGGATAGTTTTACACTGATGAGGGGCAGTTACCCCAATACGCAGCATCTGTAGTTTGGGGTTCTGATCTGGCACAAATTCCCTAGACATATTAAAAAGCTTGTTGGAAAGCGATTATGACATTGAGGTGCTACTTAAAGGTGGCACTGGAGTTCTTCCACTTCCTTGCTGGAGTGAAAATTTGCATATTTCCTAGAGGAGGGATGTGGCTGCAAATCTCCTTAACTACTAAACTGTCTTCTCATGGTTGCAGGAAAACTGCTCTCCATAAGGTAGATAGCAAGTTCCCAGACCAAACCTAACATGAAAGTTAAAGTGGTTGTCCCATTTTAGAAAAAACTAATCACTGATCGCACTTTGATATACAAGGGTTGATTGAAAAGTAATATCTCTACCATCATAATTCCTCAGAAAATGACATCAGTGGTATGTGGCAGGTACATATGACTATACAGTAGACTCTCCTCTACAGCTTCAGGTGGCAGGAAGCCTTAGCAATGTTGTGTTGTTACAGTGTAAAGAATGGAACCCTGCACAATGCGATTTAAGCAACGTGCTGTCATTGAATTCTTGACAGCAGAAGGTGTCATGCCAAAGGAAACTAATCAGCAAATGCAAGACATTTATGGTGCTTATGTTGATGCAAGCACTGTACGTTGTTGGGCCAGTAAGTTTAAAGATGGTGAGGCAGGAACGGCATTTCACAAGACCGTGATGGTTATATTATTGCTTTGCTTGGGTATTGGAAGATCTGTTCACGATGGGTACCCAATGTCAGACTTCACACGCCACCACAGTAGAACTGCAGAGACTGAAACTCACCACCGTAAGGCATCCTTCATACAGTCTAGATTTGGCGCTGTCCAACTTCCATCTGTTCACGATAATGAAAGAAGATCTGAGGGATCGTCACTATGCATCTGATGAAGAGAGAGAACTGTGAGAGGCTGGTGGCGGAAGCAGTGTCGACTTCTTCTGTGACGGCTTCAGACAACTTGTCCAGCGTTGGCAGAAGTGTCTCCAATTGTCTGGTCATTATGTGGAAAAGTCCCCACTGGGCAGGGGGATTGGTGCCCAGGACATGGCTCCGTACGGTCTGCCCAGCACATTGTGCTTTCTCCTATACAGGTCACTCACCAGGGTTTTAATCCTGTGGCCTTCTCTGCCCAGATTCTGCAGTCACTGAGGAGAACTTCCAGGACTTTCCTAAAGTGACGGCCACCACATTCTGCAGACATTTAAAGGGCCAGACATCTTGACCTGGAAGTGCCTATCAGCCTATTGCGGAGTGGTTCAGTGTATACAAGGCACCCTGCCCTTAAGGGATGTGCCTAAGCAATGTTTTTCTGTCCTGTGTACGTTGCTTGTCGTCGTCAGGTCCCTTGCCTCATACCTTGCCTTTGTCTCGTACCTTGTTATTGCTAATGCTTTGTCTTCCCCTTGTGTCTGCCTCAGGTGAGCCTGCTTCTTCAGTCGGTCTGCACCTGCCTCTACCAAGCCTGCCAAGTCCGCCAGTCGGTATCTGTCTCCAGCGAGCCTTCAACGCCAACCAGCCTACCTCTGAGATTGGTGAGCCTGTATCACGCTTATACCTACGTTGGATTCTGCTCTTGCTGATCCCTGTCGGTGTCAGAAGCTGTCCCATCCACACAACAGCCTGCAAGCTCCACTTCACAGACCTTGTTATTGCCAGACCTTGGTCGCTCCTGCGGGTGTATACCAAATAAAAACTGTTCTTTGATTGAAGTCATTCTCCTACCTATTCCTGTCCACAGGCTCAGGTTCCACAGACCATCTGTGGTCCAGTGGGTCCACTAGCCATGCTCCCGCCACTGAGAGCATAACAAGGTGGAGGCATTACTTTTCATTCAACCCTTTGTAATTAAAAAAAAGCACTTTCTTCCCAATCCCTACATTCAGTGTTGTGCCATGTCATGTCGAAAGCCAATCAGTGAGAACAGCGGCTCTGAGCGGGGCGTTTCGCCTACACGGCCTCCTTTATCAGGAGGTTTTGTTGGGACATACGGTATATGTTTTAAAAAATCTTGGACAAGTGTCTTTGGGGTGAACTCCTCCATGTCCAGCGAGGAGCGCCATAGTTATCTTGTCTCGGACTTGTGTATATGTCTCTACAAGACCAGCGTTTAGTACAGGACTCGCTGTCAAGAACAATAATAAACAGCAATAAATGATTTACCGCTGACCTTCTTCATTGACATTGGACGGTTTTTCTACCATCCCCATAAAATGAGCAAATCTTCCAGATTAATGAGCCTTCCGTCGAAAATGATAGTTTTTTTTTTTTGTTGTTTGATTTTGTACCTCCAATGCTGAGCTTATTACCAAGAACTACGTATGTTCTATACCGGCTAAATGATCTTTGTTGCTATGGCAACGCTAAAAATAATTATAATAGGCACACCCTGGTGGGATGAATGTACATGAAAAAAGTTAGGAGATCTGTTTTGAGTCTGAAAATGAAATCTTATTTTTTTTTTATTACGGTACATATACAATTGACTTATGGTTGTGGCAGATGGGCAGCACTGCTGCAGGATCGTACCTAGCAAAGGTCCCAAATTTACCAAGGCTGCCCTCAAACACTATCCTGGCAAACGTGAGGTATCCAGGGCTGAAAAGCTGAAGATGGCAATGATAATCTTCTGCTAATAAAACACTGATTGTATCGAAACTACAGTAAACATACATGGAATCAGGGTCTCTGGCCATACATGATGATGCTCTCAGAGTAAATAGCAAAAACCTGCGGATAGATTCCCTTTGAAGGAAATCTGTCACCAGGACTTTGCTGCTTATGTGTGAACAACATGGGGAAGGGGCAGAGACCATGATTGCAGCAATGTAGAACTTACTGGGCTGTTTGCTGCAGCTTTGATTAAATCTCTGCTGCAGATCTACCAGTTTTCTGCATGCTGAGTGGTTTATAACCCCGCCCTCACCACTGATTGGCAGCTCTCTGTGAACACTGTGCATAGGCAGAAATCAGTGGAGGGGGCGGGGTTTTACAGAGCTCACGAATATGGAGGACTACCTGGCAGCAGGTTTACTAGTCTTCCAGTGTTAATCTCCTGCTGATAAAACTGTAATTTTATCAAAACTACAGCAATCTGCTCAGGTTACATCACTAGAATCAGGGTCTCTGCCCCAACATTAATCTACTGTCACATTAGGTTGCAAAAACATGGTGACAGATTTCCTTTAACCTGTTATTTATGGTGATCAGTAAATTGCGCAGCGGTTTTTCTTCCTGCATTTAAGCCATAAATGTTTACATGAGTTTAAAACTTAAAGGGGTATTCTCATCATAAAAGATCCCTTTAATTAAAAAGAAAATGTGCAAATAAATATTATTGTAATTCACAGTTATTAAACACTAGATGGCAGCCCGATTCTGAAGAATCGGGTAGTCTAGAATATATATATAGTTTATTTAGTAATAGTTAGGGGAGTGCGGTGAAATTAATTGTGTGTGTACAGGTGGCTCAGTGGTTAGCAGTGAGTGCGGTGGCTCAGTGGGTAGCAGTGAGTGCGGTGGCTCAGTGGGTAGCAGAGTATACGGTGGCTCAGTGGTTAGCAGTGAGTGCGGTGGGTGAGTGGTTAGCAGTGAGTGCGGTGGGTGAGTGGGTAGCAGTGAGTGCGGTGGGTGAGTGGGTAGCAGTGAGTGCGGTGGCTGAGTGGGTAGCAGTGAGTGCGGTGGCTGAGTGGGTAGCAGTGAGTGCGGTGGCTCAGTGGGTAGCAGTGAGTGCGGTGGCTCAGTGGGTAGCAGTGAGTGCGGTGGCTCAGTGGGTAGCAGTGAGTGCGGTGGCTCAGTGGGTAGCAGTGAGTGCGGTGGCTCAGTGGGTAGCAGTGAGTGCGGTGGCTCAGTGGGTAGCAGTGAGTGCGGTGGCTCAGTGGGTAGCAGTGAGTGCGGTGGCTCAGTGGGTAGCAGTGAGTGCGGTGGCTCAGTGGGTAGGAGTGAGGGCGCAGGGGTCAGCAGTGAGGGCGCAGGGGGTCAGCAGTGAGGGCGCAGGGGTCAGCAGTGAGGGCGCAGGGGTCAGCAGTGAGGGCGCAGGGGTCAGCAGTGAGGGCGCAGGGGTCAGCAGTGAGGGCGCAGGGGTCAGCAGTGAGGGCGCAGGGGTCAGCAGTGAGGGCTCAGGGGTCAGCAGTGAGGGCTCAGGGGTCAGCAGTGAGGGCTCAGGGGTCAGCAGTGAGGGCTCAGTCAGAGTGGCTCAGGTCAGCAGTGAGGGCTCAGGGGTCAGCAGTGAGGGCTCAGGGGTCAGCAGTGAGGGCTCAGGGGTCAGCAGTGAGGGCTCAGGGGTCAGCAGTGAGGGCTCAGGGGTCAGCAGTGAGGGCTCAGGGGTCAGCAGTGAGGGCTCAGGGGTCAGCAGTGAGGGCTCAGGGGTCAGCAGTGAGGGCTCAGGGGTCAGCAGTGAGGGCTCAGGGGTCAGCAGTGAGGGCTCAGGGGTCAGCAGTGAGGGCTGCAGGGGTGAGCAGTGAGGGCGCAGGGGTCAGCAGTGAGGGCGCAGGGGTCAGCAGTGAGGGCTCAGGGGTCAGCAGTGAGGGCTCAGGGGTCAGCAGTGAGGGCTCAGGGGTCAGCAGTGAGGGCTCAGGGGTCAGCAGTGAGGGCTCAGGGGTCAGCAGGAGGGCTCAGGGTCAGCATGAGGGCTCAGTGGTCAGCAGTGAGGGCTGGAGGGTGCAGAGCAGGGCTGGAGGGTGCAGAGCAGGGCTGGAGGGTGCAGAGCAGGGCTGGAGGGTGCAGAGCAGGGCTGGAGGGTGCAGAGCAGGGCTGGAGGGGGCAGAGGAGAGCGGAGGCAGGGTGGCGGAACACTTACTGGGCTGTTGGCGGGCGGCGGGCAGCGGCAGTGCTGTTGGCGGTTCCGGAGCCCGGGGGCGGAGTGTGGGCGGGGCTAGCTGCGTGATGGAGGAGCGTCAGCCGGTCTGTGGAGAGAGCGGCAGGACTGGGAGCTGTGCCGGCGGAGGCCCCACACTCGTTCCGGGCCGGTTGGCGGATGTTGGTGGGCGGTGAGCTGCAGGGCTGTGGGCGGCCGCAGACGGGGCTCTGTGCAGGGCCGGTGGCGCCGCTCGTGGGTCTGGTGCTTCCGGTTCCGGTGTTGGACACAGGACGGAGGCCATCACGGAAGTGGGCGTGGCCTTTTCCGGATGTGGCCTTCGGGTTTTATGTATAAGATTATGCTCTGTTCAACAAGTACCAACTTTTCATCTTCCAGAATAGGCCCCTCTGGTTTAATGTCAGTGAGTTTTTGCTCTCCATCCTCAATAATCTGAACCTTCCACTCCCATCTCCAAGTCTTCTCACAAGCTGCGTCAATTCTTTTGAATCCACTACCCAGGACAATACAATTAGTTCCCAATACCCACAGTTTTAAGCCAGCCCTAAAAATGCAATTCTTTAGGCTAGCCTATCCCGTCACCTCACTTACAGGGCCGCAGCAACCATTAGCCAAGTTGAGCCTGTTGCTCAGGCGGCAAGGAGGCAGGGGAGCGGCAATGCTGCAGGGGGGCAGTGCCCTGCACATGGCGGTTGCCTGCCTCCACAACAACTCCAGGTATATGCACACAACGCCTCCCTGCTCCTTGCCCCCGTGGCCACTGACAGCAAACCGCTCTTTACTCCTGGAGCTGATAGCCCCCCCAGCTCTTTACTCCTGCTGCATGCACTGATAGCGCCCCCCCACCCCCTTTAAGACACCCTTCTCCCCCACACATTTGGGAGGAAAGAGGGGGGTGCGTCTTATAGTTAGTTGGGACTGCGGTTGTGGTGAGACAGCGGAGGTGGAGTGGGTCACTGGAGGCAGGAGCAGGCTGTCGGTGACCAGGTGTGCCCGCTGTTTAAGTCAATTTAATATTCATTGCTCTCCCCCACCCATCACCTCTCAGTGTTGAAGCCAGTGGGCGAGTGATGGGCAGAGAAGACGGCGTATATCAAATTAGCTTAAACAGCGGGTCCATGTGATCAACCGATCAGGTGTGCCCGCAATTCAAGAGAGTGGATATTCACCGCTTCCCACGCTCACTGCATAGGAGCAGTGAATATCCACTGCAGCAGAGCGACATCCTGTTCTGATCCCGCCAGCTGACAGCATGTGGAGCATGGCACATGACAGTGGAATCATGCACTGTGCACTTACATGCTGCAATGCTCAGTTGACAGCATGAGAACTGGATGTCACTCTGCCGTAGGGAGCGATGGAGGGTGAGTATAATCATTTATTATTTGAAATATGTGCAGGAATGTCGGCCATGTACCTGGATGGGGCAGCCTGTTTATAAAAAATATTTTATATCAAAGAAAGAATTATTTGCAATCCCGTTCTGTAATGTCTGTATACCGTATATACTCGTGTATAAGCCGACCCGTGTATAAGCCGACCCCCCTACTTTTGCCCCCAAAACCTGGGAAAACCTATTGACTCGTGTATAAGCCGAGGGTGGACCCCCAGCAGGTATACGGCCCCCAGCAGTGTGGTATATAGGCCCCCCCAGTGGTAGTATACAGCAGCCCCCTAGTGGTATGCAGGCCCCAGCAGTATATACAGCAGCGCCAGTGGTTACAGCAGCCCCAGGGTATACACAGCAGCCCCAGAGGTATACACAGCAGCCCCAGGGTATACACAGCAGCCCCAGGGGTTACACAGCAGCCCCAGGGGTGTACACAGCAGCCAGGGTTACACAGCAGCCCAGGGGTATACACAGCAGCCCCAGGGGTATACACAGCAGCCCCAGGGGTGTACACAGCAGCCCCAGGGGTGTACACAGCAGCCCAGGGGTGTACACAGCAGCCCCAGGGGTATACACAGCAGCCCCAGGGGTATACACAGCAGCTCCAGGGGTGTACACAGCAGCCCCAGGGGTAGTACACAGCAGCCCCAGGGGTAGTACCAGCAGCCCCAGGGGTAGTACACAGCAGCCCCAGGGGTAGTACACACGCAGCCCCAGGGGTAGTACACAGCAGCCCCAGGGGTGTACACAGCAGCCCCAGGGGTGTACACAGCAGCCCCAGGGGTAGTACACAGCAGCCCCAGGGGTAGTACACAGCAGCCCCAGGCCCCCCTCACTGTTTGGCGCCCCCACCTCAGGATGCTCCCCCCCCGCATGCAGCGCTGCGCTCATACATTACCAGCCTATCAGCTGTCATCCTCCGGTGGCGGATCGCGGCTCCCGGCTCCGGCTTCCATCTTCATCTGTGTCTTCCTGCTTTGTGGCCGGGGCTCATCGCGATGACGTCATCGCGACGCCGGCCGGTCATGTGACATGCAGGAAGACACAGATGAAGATGGAAGCCGGAGCCGGGAGCCGCGATCCGCCACCGGAGGATGACAGCTGATAGGCTGGTAATGTATGAGCGCAGCGCTGCATGCCGGGGGGGGGGGGGCCATCCTGAGGTGGGGGCGCCAAACAGTGAGGGGGTCCCGTATATACTCGCGTATAATCCGAGGGAGACTTTTCAGCCCAATTTTTGGGCTGAAAAACTCGGCTTATACGCGAGTATATACGGTACTCTTTTCCTTTTTCCCCAGGCCCAGGAGATGTGGTATGATCAGACCATTTCCATGTACGGTCAGACACATCCAGTACACAGTACATAGTAGGGACACATATATAAGATTATCACAGCACAGGAGATGTGGTATGATCAGAGCATGTTACAGTCAGACACATCCATTATACAGTACATAGCAGGGACACATATATAAGATTATCACAGCACAGGAGATGTGGTATGATCAGAGCATGTTACAGTCAGACACATCCAGCACACAGTACATAGCAGGGACACATATATAAGATTATCTCAGTACAGGAGATGTGGTATGATCAGACCATGTCCCTGTACAGTCAGACACATCCATTACACCGTACACAACAGGGACACATATATAAGATTATTTCAGCACAGGAGATGTGGTGTGATCAGACCATGTCCCTGTACGGTCAGACACATCCATTACACAGTACATAGCAGGGACACATATATAAGATTATCTCAGCACAGGAGATGTGATATGATCAGACCATGTCCCTGTACGGTCAGACACATCCATCTCAGCACAGGACATTGTTTTTAAACATCCAATTGTGGAAATTATTATTATACCAAGATCTATTAATTAAAATGACCTTTTAAATTACCTTTGTTCGTTGGAAAACCCCTTTAAGTTATAGCCAAGCTCCGGCTGTCACAGCCATGGACAGTTATCCACGCCTTCCTGGCTTATTTTGACCCCGTAAATGCTACAATGAATAGTGATTGCACCTTTTTTTGGGGGGGGAAGGGAGGACGCTCCAGAGATATAATCTCATAAAGTGACATTGGTCAAAAATTGAAAACAATGGCCTGGTGAGGAAGGTGAGTACCAGGCTATGAGGTGAAGGGGTTAATGTGACAGGTTCATGTTCCCATGTCATCCTCACGGTGACCAGAAAAATGGCCACAGGGTTGGGGTTAGTTTTTTAGGGGTCAGGGGATAGAGTTAGGTGCTAGGGTTAGATGTTAGGTTTAGGGGTTAGGATTAGGTGTTAGGGTAAAGTGTTAGGGATATGGGTTAGAGGTTAGGGTTAGGTATAATGGTACCTTTACACGCCGCAACAGGATGGTGGCAGCAACCGGGTGTCTCACGTGCACGAGCATGCACAAACGGCTGAAAACGGCACCTTTACACGCTGCAACAAGGTGCGCTACGGTAGGTTACATCTATCTCTGGATACACCGCCGGGTGCCACAAGTTACCTTCTGTAGCTCACCTTACCTCATTTACACGCTGCAATAACAAGGTAATATGGGCGGAACAAAAGCAGCAGGGACAGCACATAGGCGTGCCAGAATTGTGGATTACGAGACGCTCGTACGATGATTGGACAATGCAATAACATCATGATTGGCCAGCCAGCGCAGGAGGCTGACTAATACATGACGCTCGAGCAATTGTGTAGTGTGACTGGTCAGCTCCTTAAATATGCCGCCCTATGCAGGGACAACCAATCGTAACGCAGGAGCTTCCACCAATGATCGCTGATGGGGCGCGGTATCCGGAGCCTGTGTCACGCCCCAGCTACATACCAGGTAGATAGCAAGGTGTCGAAACAACCCTTCTGTTCCTTCTTTACACGCCGATACAGGTCGCTACCATCGCCTTGAAATCAACCTGTTTTAGAGCAGTGCTCGGAAACAGGTGCCTCCACTGGCGCGTGGCTACAACCGTCTTCACACGCCGCTACCTCGGGTTGATTTGGCGGTGCAAGATACATTTCTCTCATGTACCCGGTTGTTGCCACCATCCTGTTGCGGCGTGTAAAGGTTCCATTAGGGTTACATATTCGGGTAAAGTGTTAGGGATATGGGTTAGGTGCTAGGGCTAGGTGCTAGGGTTAGGTGTTAGGGTTAGGTGTTGGGGTAAGGTGTTAGGGATATGGGTTAGGTGCTAGGGTTAAGGTTGTGTTGTATTTTTCCGGTAGCCCACCACCCTCCTACAGGGCTCCTCAACCCTCCTGATAGTCTGAGCGCGTTGTCTTACCCGCATCCGCCACCAGGTGGAGTGTGCACAGCGCTGTATCGATGAGCTCGGCATTCCCGCGTCTCCCAGTTGTTGCTGGCTCGTCCACCCTGGCCCCGCCCCTGCTGTGATCGGCGGGCGGCTGCTCCGGCCTATCTCCCTGGGTTGCCGCTGATGCCGCTCGGCACAGTGCAGGCTCCGCCGTCGCTCGGGCAGCAGCTGGCAGCTCCGCTCCGCGTCACACAGTCACCCCACCACATAGAGCCGCAGCCCGGCACCACACACCCGGCCTGTCCCCGGGGCAGAGGAGCTCAGGCCGGCGCAGCATGGATCTATCCCCGGGAGGAGACTCGCTATCCAGCGGACATGACTTCTTCCACAGCTACCCGGACTCCGAGGATCTGGAGTCCCCGTGCACAGTGACCGGGGGCGGCGGGGTGCTGGAGCGGATCCTCATGGAGTCGGTGTGTCAGCAGCAGGGCTGGATGCGGGTGTACGGTAAGAGCTGCTGGGTCCTGTAGTCCACCACAGAGGGGTGCCTGCTGGGACCTGTGGTCCTCCTCCACAGAGGGTGCCTGCTGGGACCTGTGGTCCTCCTCCACAGAGGGGTGCCTGCTGGGACCTGTGGTCCTCCTCCACAGAGGGGTGCCTGCTGGGACCTGTGGTCCTCCTCCACAGAGGGGTGCCTGCTGGGACCTGTGGTCCTCCTCCACAGAGGGGTGCCTGCTGGGACCTGTGGTCCTCCTCCACAGAGGGGTGCCTGCTGGGACCTGTGGTCCTCCTCCACAGAGGGGTGCCTGCTGGGACCTGTGGTCCTCCTCCACAGAGGGGTGCCTGCTGGGACCTGTGGTCCTCCTCCACAGAGGGGTGCCTGCTGGGACCTGTGGTCCTCCTCCACAGAGGGGTGCCTGCTGGGACCTGTGGTCCTCCTCCACAGAGGGGTGCCTGCTGGGACCTGTGGTCCTCCTCCACAGAGGGGTGCCTGCTGGGACCTGTGGTCCTCCTCCACAGAGGGTGCCTGCTGGGACTGTGGTCCCCCACACAGGGTGCCTGCTGGGACCTGTAGTCCTCCTCCACAGAGGGGTGCCTGCTGGGACCTGTAGTCTCCTCCACACAGGGTGCCTGCTGGGACCTGTAGTCCTCCTCCACAAAGGGTGCCTGCTGGGACCTGTAGTCCTCCACACGGGGTGCCTGCTGGGACCTGTAGTCCTCCTCCACAAAGGGTGCCTGCTGGGACCTGTAGTCCTCCTCCACAAAGGGTGCCTGCTGGGACCTGTAGTCCTCCTCCACACAGGGTGCCTGCTGGGACCTGTAGTCCTCCTCCACAGAGGGGTGCCTGCTGGGACCTGTGGTCCTCCTCCACAGAGGGGTGCCTGCTGGGACCTGTGGTCCTCCTCCACAGAGGGGTGCCTGCTGGGACCTGTGGTCCTCCTCCACAGAGGGGTGCCTGCTGGGACCTGTGGTCCTCCTCCACAGAGGGGTGCCTGCTGGGACCTGTGGTCCTCCTCCACAGAGGGGTGCCTGCTGGGACCTGTGGTCCTCCTCCACAGAGGGGTGCCTGCTGGGACCTGTGGTCCTCCTCCACAGAGGGGTGCCTGCTGGGACCTGTGGTCCTCCTCCACAGAGGGGTGCCTGCTGGGACCTGTGGTCCTCCTCCACAGAGGGGTGCCTGCTGGGACCTGTGGTCCTCCTCCACAGAGGGGTGCCTGCTGGGACCTGTGGTCCTCCTCCACAGAGGGGTGCCTGCTGGGACCTGTGGTCCTCCTCCACAGAGGGGTGCCTGCTGGGACCTGTGGTCCTCCTCCACAGAGGGGTGCCTGCTGGGACCTGTGGTCCTCCTCCACAGAGGGGTGCCTGCTGGGACCTGTGGTCCTCCTCCACAGAGGGGTGCCTGCTGGGACCTGTGGTCCTCCTCCACAGAGGGGTGCCTGCTGGGACCTGTGGTCCTCCTCCACAGAGGGGTGCCTGCTGGGACCTGTGGTCCTCCTCCACAGAGGGGTGCCTGCTGGGACCTGTGGTCCTCCTCCACAGAGGGGTGCCTGCTGGGACCTGTGGTCCTCCTCCACAGAGGGGTGCCTGCTGGGACCTGTGGTCCTCCTCCACAGAGGGGTGCCTGCGGGCAACATTGTATCGATGTCACACGTACAATCTGATCTTCATACAATGTGTTCCCATGTGTCTTATGAAAAGTTCATGGAAATATTCATTGGTTGCTGTCCTGTCCTGTCAAGTGTCATCTATAGAGGAGACTGAGCCGTGTGATGCCGGACGCTCCATCATCATCATCATCATCATACTCTGAGGACAACTTCATGTATTTGTTACTTGTATTTGGGTCTCCTTAATAATTTTTTGCCTTTTACATCCTCCATTAGCGGCTGTGGAATGAGTTAACTGAGGGTCCATCAGTGAGCTCCGTCTGCTCATTTTTTAGCCCTCTGTTTCCTGAGTTCCTCTCAGCTGATTTAGGCTATATTCACACATCGCTTTTATGTATTTTTTGAGGATCCGATTTTCTGCTGTAAAAGATCTGTTTTTTCCAAAAAGGCATCACCTATTCACACAGTGCGTTTTTGATGCATGCGTTTTTTTTCCAGCTCCTGGACAGTGGAGTCAATGGAAAAAGCAGATTAGTAAAAATGCAGCACAAATTGACATGATCATTCTTGATCCCAAAAAACGGATCCTCACAAAACATCTGAATGACAAATCTGGAAACCCATTGACTTTGCTGGGATTCCCCGGTGCACTGCAAATCACTACAAAAAACCCATGAATGAAAAACGCACAGTGTGAATGTAGCCTTATGAATTGAGCCGGTAAAAGCCAAACTGTCCAAGGTTTTTCATGAAGCTCGACAGCAAAAACGATATTTAGCCCCAAATACGGAAGAAAGAAAATACAATTACAGATGCACAGCACCTTTGACATTGATTTCTATGGTGTTTGTAGAATTATGACCAATAATAAGATTGTGGCTGTTATTGGGGGCCGTTATCTTGCCGTTCTGGGGTTGTAGGAATAATTGTGTTGGGGGCAGATGGTTTGTGTTGTGATTTCAAGTCATCTGGGGGCCAGTCAAGTTATTACTTCGTCTCAAAGGAGTTGAGGAAAACGTGCACTGAAATAAAGGCTGGGGCTGTGCGCTGGCACTTGTGGTGCCATGTAACGAGGCATCCAAAGACTATGGATCCTAGGAGGGAGAAGCCTCATCTTGAATCATTTCCTTGCTCAATGTCATGGTGACTGCACTAGTACCCGGACACATCACGCTCCGGGCAGAAGCTGAATATTAATGTATCAGTGTACACTCTATGTACACTCTATGTACACTCTATGTACACTCTATGTACACTCTATGTACACTCTATGTACACTCTATGTACACTCTATGTACACTCTATGTACACTCTATGTACACTCTATGTACACTCTATGTACACTCTATGTACACTCTATGTACACTCTATGTACACTCTATGTACACTCTATGTACACTCATATGTGTCTCTCTTTGGACTCATTTGTCTGTTCTAGTCCCTGACCTACCTCTTGTCACCTTCTGTAAAACCTTCCAGACCCCAGACCCGCCGGCGATGCCGTCCCCATTCTTCATACTGTGATGAAGTTCTGTCCATTGATATTATTATTGAATATTCTGCAGACTCCCCCCTCCTTTTCAGTCTTAATTTGCTATCAGAGGAATTTCTGTTTTAACGCTTAATTAAGCCCAGTCCCTGAACCCAGCATTAGCAGAAAACACCCTTTTATTTCCTTTTGGCCACAGTCCATACGCAATTATCAAGTGCATGTGTCTTGGCTTTCTAGATTCGAGCAATTGTCAGAATTATTTTCTGAAAATAGCAACGCATTTGAGGTTTTTGTGATGTCAACCACTTGTATTTAATCCAAAACCATCAAAGTGCGTCCAAATATAACTACAAGGGCAGAAGAAGAACGGGAAATGGTGCAGAGACCTTGTCAAGGTCAAATAAGTCTTCAGTTGCCTATTGGTGCAAAGTGATAAGTTTTTGGGCTTCTTTTTAATATTTCATCCTGTCTTCCTGTACTCGGTATAATCGTCCACTTGCTGTGATTGGAGGTTTGATATGAGACTGTGCTGAGTATTGGGGGCTTAGGGTCAGGACTGGTACTAAGTAGTCCAAGTGTTAAGGGTACCGTTACACGTCGCAACATTGCATGCAATTTCACTTGCAACTTATTGGTTGCAGTGAAATCATGGACACATTGTTCCATTTGTACACGGCAACAAAATAGAACAATGTGTCCATGATTTCACTGCAACCAGTAAGTTGCAAGTGAAATTGCATGCAATGTTGCGACGTGTAAAGGTCCCCTAAGAGTAATCATCTCCTTCTCAGAGCTGTTGATTCGGCACAGTGTTTCAGAGAAGGAGATGTGTAACGGTACCCTAATATGTTCTCTACTGAGACATTCTCATGTGGTCAGGTGCATCTGTCTGCACAAACAGTCCTGATAGCTGCCAGTGATTGCCTCCGTTTAGGACGGTCGTTCAGGGCATATTATCAGTACATTGATTGGACTTGGACCACATTCACACGTTCATTATTTGTAGCCAAAATCATGAGTGGGTGATAAATACATAATTGGTGACGTGTTGTTCCTTTTATACTTTTCCTCTAATTTTGGCTACAAATATTGATGCCAAATACTGAACATGTGAAGAATCCTCACATTCTTAGCACACCTACAAAGAAAATATTGAATGAAAGCTCTGGATTTAGGATTCTTCCCACTTGTGATTTATTCCTTCAAGGAAATCCAAGGCATCGAGGATCCTCCTCCCCAAATTTTTTACTGATCCTAACATACTCGTAAGGTGGATAAAAAATGCAACGTTTCGGCTAATGCAGGGCCTTTATCAAGCCATTACATGTACATCTTTTTAATGGCTTGATAAAGGCACCCCATTGGCTGAAACATTGCATTCTTTTTATCCATCTTATGTGTATGTTGGGATCAGTAAAGTTTTTATGAAAGAGGATCCACGGTGCCTTGGATTTTCTTGAATTTATTGGAACTTTACAAGCAGATGGAGAGTTGTGCCAAGTTAGCACAAACTGGAGTGTTGCATGGAATATATCTCGATATACACTTGTGGTTTATGTCTTTATTTCCCTGCTCATTTTGGGTTTAAGTGTTCAGTAGGCAGTCTTTGTAAAACCACTTTTCTGCCATCTGTAGTATGAGGAAGGGTATGGAAGGATTTCAAGATCAGATACTACAGGTTAGTTTATCACCAAGGAAACTCCTAGGTCTGTATTGGAGGTGTATATACACCATGGAAAGTGCAAGCACGGTGGCTCAGTGGTTAGCACTGTTAAGGCCCTCTTACACGGTACAATATTGCTAACGATATCGTTGCAACGTCACCGTTTTTGTGACGTTGCAGCAACCTTGTAGTGAGGCCGCTGCGTGTGACATGTACCAACGACCGGCGGTCAGATTGTTGGTAAATGGCCAGGACCATTTTTTGATTGGTGGTCTCCCACTGGGCAGCCAGCATCGTGAGACCAACAATCAACGACCTCCCAAGCGCCGCACAGTACATGCTGGAACAGGTAACCAGGGTAAACATCGGGTAACTAAGTGCAGCGCTCTGCTTAGTTACCTGATGTTTACCCTGGTTACCAGTGTGATCGCTGGTGAGTTGGCCTGTGTGACAGCTCACCAGCGATCAGATAGCAATGTGCAAGCGATTCCAATCGTTGGTGGGATTGCTGGGACATCGCAGCGTGTTACGGGGCCTTTACTCTGCAGCACGTTGGATCAGTGGTTAGCACTGTACTATACTTTGGGCAGTACGGTGGCTCAGTGGTTATTACATCTGTAGTTTGTATGTTCTCCCTTACGTTTACGTAGTTTTCCTCCGGCTTCTCCAGTTTCCTCCCACACTCTAGGCATACTGATAGGGAGTTTACATTGTGAGCAGCTCTGTAGAAATCAATGATGCTTTAAAATAAATGACGCCAGTAAAACAAATAGTTTAATAGTCAAGACTTTGCAATCAAAATTTTGTATTTTTTAAGATATACAGAAAAAAGGAAAATATTTCTAAAAATGCACGCCAATAGACTACAATTTAATGTTGTCCTCCAGGGTTTTTCGCTTTACAAATAAATTATTTTTCTTTGCAATATTTCAGCTGATTTAATAATCCAGTCTTCTGTTGCTTCCAGACAAAAAGGCAATCTTGATGTCTCTTGTTCTGATGCATAGAGCTTCACCTGCTGGGTCCTCTGTAGTTTGCCTCCTGCTCCATCCGCCGTTCTTATGGGTCTCCAGACCTGACATTATCAATAGTGTTTAATTTCTATGTTGTGGAGGCTTCTCTGCAGCGTATCACATGTTACATGATGGTGAACTCTGATCCCGACTAGTTTCTTTACTCACATGAGCTTATTGTAAATATATCCTCCTGGGTAAACTTTATGTACGCCTATTGTCTGTCTCTCTGGGTGGGTTTGCGGTATTAATAATACAGTAATACAGATACCAAGTTGAGATTATAAAGGGCGTCTGTCATGTCAGATACAAAGGTGATCTGGAATACAGTCTCTCACAGAAAGCAGTGGGGGTCCCAGGACCCTACAACCAATCGCCAGCACATTTCAATCTGTACAACCTAAATTGAAACAATAGTTACCCTTTAAAATGACAGGGAATTGAAACACATTATATTAGAGAATCACTCGATTCTTTATTATAGACTTACGGTAGTTATTCATTTATTACAAAGAAAAGGGAAGGGAAGTTCTGAGTCTGTCTAAATACCGTCATCCTCTTCTGACGAAGTGACTTGTCCACCCATGAGTCATATCCACTGTTAATAAGTAGCGGCCATAACCTAGTCGGACCTCTGCTTAGCTATATGTGAACTAAAAATAATGAACTGGAATGTACGTAAGTTTGTATCCATGCAATGTGTATGAGCGTGTTTACGTTGGCCATAAAACAGTAACACCCAAGAGAAAAGCAAAAATGAGCAAACACCCTAAAATCCTGTGAGCCTCCTGAGCCACCGCATGGTGCCCGCATCCCACCGCTGCGACACCCTCTCCTCCAGGCCCACAGAATCGCTGTCCCGGCCTCTTGAGCCGCTCCACTGTGGCCACCTGGTTACATACACTCAGAACATAAGACTAGGATAATAAGCCGAACCCTCATTTTTCCATAAAAAATTTTTTCCTATTCCCCCACTCTAAAATTTCGGGTGCGTCATATAATCTGCAAAATACATTGACTGAATAGCAATAATGAATGTAAATGAAATAGGATACTTGGTTACCAATATTTTGATTAAAAAAAAAAATGTAAAAGCCATCCCACCATGTCAAGGTGAACCCATGTCAGGATGGTCCTACATCTAATATGTAAAACTTTTATATATATCAATGCATACAAGTGTGTGGCCTTCCTTTCCTTGAGCTGGACATTGTGTATATATATCTTTCCATCACTGGGTGTCCATGTCCTGGTCCTGATCAGTCCATTCACATTTACATCACTATTCATATTGTAAGTTTTAAATATTAGATGCTAGGACCGTCCCGATATGGTTCACCTTGACATGGTGGGATGGCTTTCACATTTTTGCATTTTATTTTTATCAAAATAATGTTAACTAAATACCCTGTTGTATTTACAAGTACTAATTGCAAATTATTTTCTTATTTTAGGGTATTTGCTCATTTTTGCTTTCTCTTGGATTCAGCTATAAGTGAGTGGTGCCAGTTACAGGGTAGATTCCCACCATATTAATTGCTGATTTCGCTGTAGGTTTTGTCGCGATGATGCAGATTTGCCAACATTTCACCTGGTGCATAACAAGGGACGAAATCTACAGCAGGGGTGGGAACCTCAGGGCTGCATGCGGCCCGTGATGACATTTCCTGTGGCCCCTGAGCAGATTCCTTGGGACCTCAGTGTTCGGGATGGCAGACATGTTTTCCCAACTGCCCTGCCCTTCAAATTCAGCTCTCCAGTGATCTCTATGCCTCAGCCTCTCCCCTGTGACGTATACGCCTCACTATCACCTAACATCACAGCCACGCCAAAGAGAAGCAGCCCCAGACACCACTCTAGGGGTGAATTGACTGTTTAACCAAATATAACAGGGTAATTTTCAAGTTGATAAATTTGAATATTTCTACCATCCAGTGGGCCGCACAAATGGCCCCCGGCAGAAAAAGGATCCCTGAACTACAGCAAACAAAATCAACATACTGTGCCAGTCAATTTCCTTTGTGGATTTTCTCAGCAATAAATGAAGGAAATTTAAAGTTACAGTATCTAGGATACCCCCCTGATGAAGCTTCTTACTCCATAAGACGAAACGTACGTTGGGGATTTAAACTGGGGGATCCTCCTGCTGCTCTGGGCATTGTGCAATACTCCATACCGGCAATGGGCTTGATATTTCTCTAAGGAACTCCCTAGGGTATATTAGTATGGTATTCAGCCATATGTCTTGTAATGTGAGATACTAACATATCTGGGGCAATTTCCATGCTTGGTGTCGCAAGTTATGGACATGCACTTTATTAATCATGCTGATTGTATACTCATGTATGTGAAATTTGCCTCTAGTTGTTTGTACTTCTGACCATTGTAACTTCAGTGTTGAATTTATTCCCTGTGTACTTTTATATGTGATTTGTACCATTTGGTCTATTGTGCATGTCCGGGCATCACCTTTCATCCACATTCAGTGTGTCAGCTTGAGATTATTTAATTATAAAAGATAATATGCATGCTATCTTCTCTTGTCCTCCTTTTTGAAAAAGTATCTAGGATGCTTTCAGTAGAATCTGTCTGAAAAATTGAATGGAAAATTGGTATCGGAGCAATTTAAACACATCCATAAAGGATCTGTGCTTCCTTCTTTACTGGTTTTGCAGTGATATTGGCCCATTCAATTAAATTTTATAATTAATAATAACTATGTTGGAAACTACAGCCATTACTGCGGGGTCCCTGGTATTATCCGCCTATATTGGATGTCTGTCTGTACGCTTGCCCTTTAATCCTCTGCTTTCTATCACATCCAGTCCACCATGCTCAGCTGCACAGAGAGATCTCCTGTGGATTCATGGTGGATTATGTTGCTCTCAATGACAACTTCAGCAGTGGAGGAAGACTTGTCAGGTCAGCAGTGTCAGTAATGGATGGCCACGGTTGGCACACAGCTGGTTAACACAGCCCTGCCCAGCCGGGGAGGATGACAGCCTGTCTCAGGCAGGGACATGAGCCTGTTTGCACAATGAAGTCAGCGGTTAGAGGAGACCATGTAAAACGTAATCAAATGCACTCAAATCGCCCATGACTCGGAGGGAGGCTGCAAACACTTTGTCTTCTAAGGCTGGCTTCACACCACGGTGTGATCCGGTCCAGGGCTGTCCGGTGTAAACCAGACAGCCCTGGACCGGTTTTTGGCCCCATAGTAGCCTATGGGGCCGGATAGAGCCGGATAGCAGCTCTCTGCCATCCGGTTTCATCTCTCTGGATGAATCTGGGAGAATACGGATTATTCTCTCCGGACATAAAAATGTTGCTTGCAACATTTTTGTGTCCGGGGAGAAAAATCTCCCCAATTTGCCGTATCCGGGGCAATCCGGTTCTCCCTAACATGGGAGCCTATGGGGCAGGATTGCCCCGCACCGGGAGGATCCGGTAACCGAATACCGGTGGCTGCACGCTGCTGCTCTTTCAGGACCGCGGCTAGCTCCATGCTAGCCGCGGTCTTGAAAAATTAGCAGCTGCGGCTGCAATTACAGCCATCTGGCTGCACACAGGACCTCCGGTTCTGTGTGCTGATCCGGTCCAGGTCATCCCGGACAGCCCCGGACCGGATCCGTGTGATCTGGTCCGGCATTGTCCGGTGTAAACCAGACAGCCCCGGACCGGTTTTTGGCCCCATAGTAGCCTATGAGGCCGGATGGAGCTTGGATGGTAGCTCTCTGCCATCCGGTTTCATCCCTGCGGTGGAATCCGGGAGAATTCGGTTTATTCTCACCGGACACACAAATGTTGCTTGCTACATTTTTGTGTCCGGGGTGAAAAAACACCCCAAAAAGCCGGATCCCCGATTGTCCCCGATCCGGGGCAGTCTGGTTCTCCCTAACATGGGAGCCTATAGCGCCGGATTGCCCCTGTCCGGGCAAATCCGGGAACCAGTTTCCAGCGGCTGCACGCCCCTGTTGTTTCAGGACCGCAGCTAGCTCCATGCTAGCCGCGGTCTTGAAAAATCAGCCGCTGCGGCTGCAAATACAGCCATCCGGCTGCACACAGATCCGGAGGGCACATTTGGCCCTCCTGTTCTGTGTGCTGATCCGATCCGGGGCTGTCAGGGTCATCCCGGACAGCCCTGGATCGGACCTTGCCGTGGTGTGAAGCCAGCCCAAGTTCATTTATTGTAAAGGAAATTACTAAATTGAGAGGTAAAGATCCACTAATCCTGGGGATCACATTTAATTTTTAGATGTATTTTGCATCTTTTTGTTTTTGCAAATGGTAAAAAATAAAAGGAATAACACAGCTGCAACATGTGAACGCTTCCCTAGGCCACGTTGTGTAAATGCTGCATTTCTTCCTGCTGCATTTTTTTTTTTTTGTTCAGATTATCAATGCAAGCAAAATAAAATTTCATGACAGCTCGTGCCCTCTGCATCTAGAGATGCTGCTGAATTGTGTTTTTTTTTTTCCCCTGTAGGCTGCCATGAAGAACCTGAAAAATATAACATAAACATAGTAATTGGAGATTATTATTGTGTAATTTGTTATGTACACCTGGATAAGGCCACCTTCACACTTTTTTTTTGCACATTAGTGTGGATCCTTGAATTTCAAGGACCACATGCACAGGCACTGGTCTGTTCAAACAGATGCCAACGGATGTCCACGGATCAGTGTTTTTCACTGATTCATCATCCGTTACCACAGAGAGGGCTGGGATGAGCTGTACCTTGCTTCTGAGCGTGCTCAGTACAGCAAAACCGATCCCTTTTACGATCCGTTTTTTTTCATGGATTCATCTCCATAGACCCCCATGTCATTTGACGCGGAGAGCTACGGATTCGTGTCTGTCCGTTTTTTTTCAAGGCAGCATAAAATCGTTAGTGTCCGATTCTGGGTACGTGAAAAATACTGACACAAACGGATCGGTGACAAAACTGACACACGCAGATGACCAGATAGGATTCAAGCCGTGCCCATATGGATACATGGGAGGCCAAAACTGATCCGTGGCCGTCCGTTTTAAAATCACAAAAAATGCAATGTGAAGGCAGCTATTGTGTGGGCAGAACTAAAGACAAAGTAATTTTTTCACCATCTGAGAGGCTGTCAGAACTTTATTTCTTCTGCACATTGCAGCACTCTATTTCTGGCAGTCCCATAGACAATGAATGACTGGAGTGAAGGTTTGATCATGTGCATCTTCTTTGCATTTGGGAAGGGGTTTGGAGAGTCCTGTTCTCAGGACTCCAGTCCCCCGATCTAGGGGTCCTAGCGGTCAACCCCCAGTGATAGGAAAATGAGCTCCTATGCTTTATGCGGGGGATATCTTGTATTATTTGAGATTAACCCTATAAGATAACAGTGAACAGTGCCCGCATTCTGTCCATAGCTGAACCCTGGTTGACTGTCCCGATCTCGGCCAGCTGGCATCCTTCCACCAGCGGATTTCAGCGAGACATTCATTGAGATCTGATAATGAATCCTAGTATCTGCTCGGAGATCACGGACTCTTCTGCACAATGGTCACAAGCTTCTCTTGTTTAATCTGTCCATTTGGTGCCTTGAACAAAGCGAAATTTAAAATTTTTCTGATTTCTCCATTTTCACACAAACGCGTTCCTCTAAGCATCCCTGGTATGATTCGTCTTAGACATCATAGAAGAGGCAATGGTTACTATAGAAACAGTAATGGAAATCAGCACCAGATTGCATGTGTGGTTTGTGAAGCCGTGGTATTGGCATGTTCCTCCATGTAATGCCGTTACCCTGTGCCGTCCATGGGGTCATTTTAAGTCACTACCCTTCCCTGGGAATGAATGGGGCTCTTTATGCAGATGATGCTGGATTCTGCAGAGTACATTCCTGAAGAGATGGCTGAGGAAGGAGAGGGCTGAGGTGTGCGAGTATCCCCAGAGGGGACATACTAAACACAAGATCTACAGAACACTGCAAACAGCCTGCTTGGTTTTTCTTATTTAAGTGGGTGTTCTCCTTTGCATTAGAGAATTACGGTAATATCTGTGTCTACCACCAGTAAGGCCTTATATATAACATCCTGGAATACAGCATGTAAGTCCCCAGGCTCATCTGTATAACATAATACAGCTTTTATTATACTCACCTGGGGGGGTCCGGTCCAGTGCATGTCACTGCTGGTTTCAGTCCGGCACCTCCTTTCTTCTGGTGCATGCCGCCAACCTCTGCTTCGTGTGGGTAACGCATCCTAAGTCACCCACAGTCTACTACATTGTGCTCCTGCACACCCATACTTCTCTGTCCTGCTGAGGGCAGAGCAAAGTACTGTAAAGTGTAGGGAAATGTCAAAGAACGCCAGCGTAGTGCGCAGGAGCATAATGGAGGGCACTATGTGTGGATGACGTAGGACACGTCACTCGCATGAAGGAAAGAAGGAAGATGGCATTCAAAAGAAAGGAGGCGCCAAAGACAAACGACACCCATCAGACTGGACCAGATCGCCCCTGAGGTGAGTATAATAAAATAAAAACTATTTTTTTTTGCATTACACAGATCGGCGTGAGGACTTGTGTACAGTATTTCCTGAATGCAGTATATAAGGTCTTAAAGGGAACTTGTCACCTCTTTGGACTTTCTAAACTGTGACCACCAGCTTTAACAGTATGTAATTGGGGTTCCTGTAATCCCTATATGTGCCCAAACGGCCCCTGCATACCTGAGAAATTGACTTGTATTGTCTCCCACGTTGGATCTTAAGGTCTGCTCTCTGGTCTGGTGTATTTGGGTCCTCGCCGCCCCCTGCCTGCAAAACCCGCCCCGCTGTTTCAAAATTGGCACCCCTCCTGTGGACGGTGGCTGATTGACAAACACACTCGCGGTCACTGTGCTCCATTGAAGATACACGGTGCCCAAAGTCTAGCGAGACTTGTGTATATAATATACATATATTTATATATCAATGTAATATTGCCATGTTTTAGGGCGTTTCTGGGAGCCTTGAAACTCGTTGACTAATAAATGATATATTCACCCTTTGATGTCTTATGGAATACGGCAGCGTGTTTTTTAACCCTTCATCCTCCCTACTGTAATTTTCTGAGATAATGATCTTTGGGTTTTCATTGTCTGTAAGCCATAATCATCAACATTAACATAAACACTTGAAATAGATCATTCTGTAATGACTCTATATAATTTATGCATTTCACTTTATGTTCTGAATTACTGAAATTATCTTCTTGATGATGTTCTAATACATTGAGGTGCACTAGTATGTGTATATAATATCTGTATGTGTGTGTGTGTGTTATATGTGATTAAACACACCCCACTCATCCAAAAGAAAAAAAATACCGTGGGTGACTTTCCACCATTTAGGATTGATGATAAATATCATAGGGGGCATTCACATTCCCCACACAGGAGGATGAGCACTGCATCCATTACTATCTATTGGAGAGGGGGGTCACCCTGTAAGTCAAGGAGGACCTTTGTATGATTTAGTGCATAAGTTGTAGGAAAGACCTTGACTTAACAATGTTATTTTGGTTCTATGTAAAGTGTAGCTTTGTATGTAAAGATGTATAATCTTCTCTCACCTTTTCATGTTTGGTGCTACAAAACAATCCATTTTTGGGAACTATGAAATGACCATCTCTATTAGTAGTCATGACAAATAAGGTTTCCATGGCAACTGCAAATGACAGTTTTGTGGTCAAGAATAGAAGTCTGCAGCAGAGCGGATTTTGCTGCAGATTGTGAATGTATATATTTCACTTACGGTAATTATAAATTGCTTACAGCAGCTTCATCTTTTTTCCTTTTTTATTATCAGGCTTATTCGAGAAGTGTTAAATTGAGAAGAAATAGTTAATTACTGTAAAATTTGTCAGAAAAATATATATTTTTTCTTCTCGCCACGACAGCACCCACATGAGAGAGGGGATCCGCCCACCAGGACAGGAAACCTACAGATAAAAAGGGGCGGTCCCCCTCGCTCCCTCAGTTTGGTTTCCTGTCCTGAGGGGAACCTGCAGCAAAAAGGCTTACCTGGGTTCAATCAGCCTCTGTGCGGTATCTTTGCGAACGGCAGGGCCTGGAACTCCAGAAGCAGCGTCGGGAAGTCCGGTTTCCGGCTCTCCCCTCGTCTGACTGGGATGTCACGATGTCAGCGCTGGATTTCCACCCTGACTCGTGGGAGCGCGGTGCAGTCTGGACAAGCTGCATTCATCCATGGTGGTCTCCAGGGGCAGCCAGGGGGCCCAGAGGTATGTATGACGGGCTGGTTAGCTGGCTGTCTCCGGCGGTCGCAGTGCCTGCACTTCCTGGGGGGCTGTGGCTCTATGGCGCGGTCATTTTGCCGCCGTTCGCGGGGGATGGGGGCCGTGCCCGGTGGCGGGCGGGTCCGTGTCTCCCGGTGCTGGGGCGTGGTGTCGGCGCGGTGGAGTCCGGGCTCTCCTGGGGAGTGTGGGGAGTCTGCGGCCGCGGCGTTCGGCCGCCTTTCTAAATCGCTGCGCCGGCTTCCGGGCCGCGCCGGCGCCTGCGCAGTAGCCTGAAGCGCTTCTGACCCGGAAGTACTGCGGCTGTGCTTCCGGGCGGCCGGGGAGGTGGCCCCAGAGCGGGAGGTAATAGACAGTGCGGCAGCAGCGCCGCTGGTGTTCTGATCCCTATGATGTCGTCTCCTGGGGCAGGAGGGCTGCAGCAGCCTGACACTGATGTGCAGCCATCCAGCAAGACTCGTGGTGGCAGTGGGCGCAGCAAGGAGGCTGGGTCTGCTGACAGAAGTGACCGGACTAAGACTGGTCAACCATCACAGGCTGGTCCTACACCTCCTGAGCCGGTCAGTATGCACAGCTTCACGGGGTGAGTGTGTCCTCTGCTCCTCTGCTGATCTCCTCCCTTTCTGTCTTTCTCAGGCTAAGAAGGGTAAAAAGCTGAAGCATAAAGAATGCGCTTTGTGTACGCAGCCTCTTCCCGAGACATATGTGAAGCGTCTGTGTCAGGCCTGTATTAATCAGACTTTGCAGGAGGAGTCCTTCTGTTAAGACGGCGGACATTCGCTCTATGATCCGGGAGGAGTTGTTGTCCTTCAGCGAGGTGGCTCATTCTCGGCCGTGTTCCTCCAGGGCTAGGAAGCCTGTGTCCCCTAGTGTGTCCTCCCCAGAGGGCAGCCCGGTTAGGTCTCAGGGGGTCTTCCGGTCCCCGTCAGCCTCTCCTGCTTCTTCTTCCTCATCGGATGATGAGGGAAAGTCCTGTTTCCCCCTGGACGGTGTGGACAATCTTGTCAAGTCCATCCGCCACACGATGGAAGTGCCTGATTCGAGGGAATCTCGTTCAGCGCAGGATATCATGTTCACCGGCCTCTCGGAAAAAAAGAGGCGTGCTATCCCGGTGGTGGCGGCCCTAAAAGATCTGGTTTATCGGGAATGGGATAAGCAGGACAGACGGGGGGCTCTTCCTTCATCTTCCAAGCGGAGATATCCCTTCGATGATGGGGACTTAGCTACGTGGTCCAAGATTCCGAAGGTGGACGCTGCGGTCGCCTCCACGTCTAAGCGTTCCACCCTCCCGGTGGAGGATGCTGGGTTGCTGGCTGATCCGCTAGACCGAAAAGCCGAGATGTTGCTTAAGCGCACTTGGGAATCCTGCACAGGGGCCTTTAAACCCGCTATTTCAGCTACATGTACTGCCAGATCCCTGTTGGTCTGGGTGGATCAGCTTGAGGATCAGATTAGGTCAGGGGTTCCCAGGGACCAGTTGCTGTCATCTCTTCCATTGATCCGTGGGGCCTCGGCTTATCTGGCGGATGTGTCTGCTGATTCCCTGCGCCTGGCAGCGCGGTCTGCGGGTCTGACCAACTCGGCTCGTCGGGCCCTATGGCTTAAAGGGTGGAAGGGCGATTCTCAATCCAAGTCCAAGTTATGTACGCTCCCCTTCCGTGGTGAGTACCTCTTTGGCCCTGACTTGGATGAGATTCTGGCTAAGGCAGCTGACCGTAAGAGGGGGTTCCCTAACCCTCCTGTTCCGTCTTATAGGAGAGCCTTCAGGAGACGTCCATTCGGCCAGAAGAGGTCGTATAGGGAGAACCGAGACCGTTGGGAACCCAAGGAGGGTAAACAACGGGGTGCCCTGTTTGGGGGGTCCTCCTCCTTTAAACCTGGAAAGAAGTACCGTTAGGTCGGATCTCCCAGTGGGGGGTAGGTTGTCGGTTTTTTCTGATCGTTGGGCTGTTATCTCCTCTAGTCCCTGGATTCTGAGGTTGATTGCCTCCGGTCTTACTCTGGACTTTGCCCGTTTTCCTCCAGATTCGTTTGTCCTTACCTCCCCTCCGTTGCATCATCAGCGTGCCCTGGTCCTGGAAATTCAATCCCTGTTGTCCAAACGTGTTCTTGTTGAGGTTCCGGTAGGCCAGGAAGGAAAGGGGTTTTACTCCCCCTTGTTTCTGGTGTCTAAGCCAGATGGTTCCTTTCGGACCATAATTAATTTAAAGAAATTAAATTCCTTCCTGGCGGTCCGGTCCTTCAAAATGGAATCAATTAATTCCACGATCAAATTGTTATTCCCTCGATGTTTCATGGCAGTACTGGACCTCAAGGATGCTTATTATCATGTCCCAATCCACGTCGATTACCAGCAGTTTCTGCGGGTAGCAGTCGTCTGGGAGGGACGGACTCGACATTTCCAATTTACGGCAATGCCTTTTGGTCTTTCAACGGCTCCTCGTGTCTTCACCAAACTAATGTCCGAGGTGATGGCTTTTTTGCGGCACCAGGACACGCTCATTGTGCCGTATTTGGATGACTTTTTGATAGTGGGTAACTCTTTCGGACAGTGTCAGGCCCGTGTGCTTCATGTCATCTCATCTTTGCAGGACTTGGGCTGGATCATCAACTGGGGGAAGTCCAGACTAACTCCCGTGACTCGTCAATCTTTTCTGGGTCTCCTTCTGGACTCTGTAAGTCAGCTCTGCCTCCTTCCAGATGACAAGATTTCTCATATCAGGACTAGGGTCAGCCAGGTTATTGCTCACCCTTCCCTGTCATTGCGGGAGGCCATGTCCCTGCTGGGTTCCCTTTCGTCTTGCATCCCGGCAGTTCAATGGGCGCAGTTTCATACGCGGCCATTGCAGCAGGCGGTTTTGCTGGCGGAGGTTGCCTTGCAGGGTCGGCTTCAGGGTCGTCTTACCTTGCCTCCGGACGCTGTGGAATCTCTTGCCTGGTGGGTAGACCCGCTTCACCTTTCAAGGGGGGTTCCCTGGGTAGTTCGGCCTTCTAAGATCCTTCTGACTGATGCCAGTCCAGATGGGTGGGGGGCTCACCTGGGGACCGGTTTAGCTCAGGGTCAATGGTCGGCGGAGGACTCTTCAGATTCTTCCAACGTACGGGAGTTGAAGGCTATCCACCTTGCTCTCCTTCATTTTCTCCCACAGCTGCGGGGGTCGCACGTCCGGATCTTGTCAGACAACACCACGTCGGTGGCATATATCAACAAGCAGGGAGGTACTCGATCCCGGACGCTGCTGTTTATTGCAATGACTATCCTCAACCTGGCAGAGACCAACTTGTTGTCCCTTTCGGCCCTCCACATCCGGGGTGTCGACAACTCAACAGCGGACTTTCTGAGTCGCCATACCCTCCATCAGGGCGAGTGGGCCCTCTGCCGTCGGACCTTCCAGAAGATAGTTGCCTTGTGGGGTCTTCCGGAAATAGATTTGTTTGCAACCAGGGCCAACAGGCAAGTCAGCCGGTTTGCCTCCCTGGATTTCACGGACGAGCCGGAGTTGTTGGATTCCCTCCAGTTCCCTTGGGCCTTTCGGCTGGCCTATGCGTTTCCTCCCATGAACTTGCTTCCAGTAGTCATCCGGAAGATCAGGGACGACGGGGCGAGGGTGATTCTCATTGCCCCATTTTGGCCCAAGAGGCCGTGGTTTTCCTGGCTCAGAGCCATGTCAGTGTCCGACCCGTGGCTACTTCCTTCTGTTCCAGGCCTGCTCTCTCAGGGTCCTTGCCGTCACCCTCAGATGCAGGGGCTCCACTTGACGGCTTGGAACTTGAAAGGAGCCTGTTAAGATTGCGTGGGTTTTCAGAACAGCTTATTTCCACCCTTCTCTTGAGTAGGAAGGAGGTTACAACAAGGATTTATGCTAGGGTCTGGCGGAAATTTCTTCAGTTCCATACTGCTCCTTTTACTCCACTTGTTCCCATCCCTTCTATTCTGGAGTTTCTTCAGAATGGTCGGGAGTTGGGGCTTTCAGTCAACACCCTTAAGGTCCATGTTTCGGCCTTGGGAGCATTGTATGGATCAGATGTGGCGGGTGACAGATGGGTGTCTCGGTTTATAGCGGCTTGTGAGCGTAGCACCCCGGTTCATGTTGCTCGGTTGGCCCCGTGGGATTTGGATCTGGTCCTTGATGCCCTGATGGGGCCCCCCTTTGAACCCCTTGAGGCAGCCTCCCTTAGGTCCCTGTCTCTCAAGACGGCTCTGCTAGTGGCCCTTACCTCGGCTAGGCGGGTGGGTGATCTCCAGGCTTTGTCTATAGATCCTCCTTTTTTGTCCATCTTGCCTGATAGACTTGTCTTGAAGCCGGATCCTTCCTACCTCCCTAAGGTCGCTTCCCGGTTTCATCGGAGTCAGGAGATTTTCCTCCCTTCCTTTTTTCCTACTCCGGGTTCTCCTGAGGAACAACGGTTTCATACGCTAGATGTCAGGAGATTAGTGTTACACTACCTTGATAGGACTAGGCCCTATCGACAGAGTAGGGCTCTGTTTGTGTCCTTTCAGGGTCCTCGTCGGGGGTTTGCTGTTACTAAGAGCACGTTGTCTAGATGGATCCGGGATGCCATCTGCTTGGCCTACTCGGTGACGGGACGCAATCCTCCGGAAGGTGTGCGGGCGCATTCGACTAGGGCTATGGCTTCTTCGCGGGCCGAGCGCGCTGCGGTCTCTATTGAAGCTATTTGTAAGGCTGCCACTTGGTCATCCCCTTCTACCTTTTATTCCCACTATCGTTTGGATTTGTCTTCTGACTCTGACTTGGCTTTCGGGAGATCTGTCCTCAGCACGGTTGTCCCTCCCTAATTCTTGCTCTCTGCAATTCTCTCATGTGGGTGCTGTCGTGGCGAGAAGAAAAGACATGATTACTTACCGGTAATTGTGTTTTATGGAGTCCACGACAGCACCCACTCACTTCCCTCCCTTGTCACGTTACTTGGTGTGTGTACACTTTTCTCCTTGGGCCTTGCCCGGGGTTTCTTGAGTTTGTACGTGTGATGTTTCTTTGAGATGTGTTATGCTTCTCTTAACCCTGCGGTTCCCCTCATACTCTGTAAACAAACTGAGGGAGCGAGGGGGACCGCCCCTTTTTATCTGTAGGTTTCCTGTCCTGGTGGGCGGATCCCCTCTCTCATGTGGGTGCTGTCGTGGACTCCATAAAACACAATTACCGGTAAGTAATCATGTCTTTTTAATCCGTTTACTGCTATGATGGGACTGCGCTGCAGGAAGCTGCAGTACCCAGTACGGCCACTACGGATTGCGTGGGGCTGTTCCTGGAAGCGGAGTGTGCCAGTCCTCTCACTGATCTGTGGGGGTGCCACAGGTCTGCACTCACTGATCTTAAAGGGGTTGTACAGGGATGGGGTGCGAATCTGTATTCACTCAACGACCTCAAGTCTGGACTACCCCATTAAAAGGAATCGGTCACCTGGATTTTTCCATCCCATCTGAGAGCAGCATAATGTAGAGATGGAGAACCTGATTCCAGTGATGTGTCACTTACTGAGCTGCTTGCTATCATTTTGATAAAATTACTATTATTTTACTGTGGGCAATCACTCGGGCAGAATAGTGGACCACCCCTTTAAGCGCAGCCGCATTAGCTCCTTGTATTTTCTTCTTTACTGCAATCTTCTGATGAAGGTCTGACTAGACATAGAATAAAACTTTGTATCATGTTTATTTTTTTTGTAGACTGCTTATCCCATAAATTGCCATGTTCTCTATATTTATTGAATTATATATTTATTGAATTTGGAGTGGAACCCTACTGGTGTACCCATCCAGCAGGCGTACCGCGCATAGTCTTCTCCACATCTGCCAAGTATCATCAATGCCACTTAGTGCCTTGCTGTATGATTGCTAAATTAGGCAAGAACACAAGTTCCACAGTTGGATGTGTTAAATAAATGTTCCTGTCCCAAGATATTCTTATAAATGTGCCCCATGTGTTCGACCATGCAGGAACAGGTCAGATATATCACCCCTCCTGGGCAGGGGAGGAAGTAAGAGCGTATACAGATATTACAGTTGGGATCCCAATATATGAGTATACAGACATTACAGCCGGGTTCCCAGTATATGAGTGTACAGACATTACAGCCAGGGATTACAGAATGAGTATACAGACACTACAGCCGGGGATCACAGAATATATGAGTATTCAGACACTACAGCCGGGGATCACAGAATGAGTATACAGACATTACAGCAGAGGTCCCCAACTCCAGGCCTCAAGGGCTGCCAACAGTGCAGGTTTTCAGGATTTCCTTAGTATTGCACAGGTGCTAATGTGATCATATGCACAGGTAATGATTCCAAGCCCTGTGCAATACTAAGGAAATCTTGAAAACCTGCACTGTTGACGGCCCTTGAGGCCTGGATTTGGGGACCTCTGCATTACAGCCATGGATCACAGAATAGAAGAGTATACAGACATTACAGCCGGGGATCACAGGCTGTAATGTCTGTATACTCTTACTTCCTCCCCTGCCCAGGAGCTGTGGTATATTCGGCCTGTTCCTGCATGGTTGAACACACACATTACAGAGGGGCACATTTATAAGAATATCTTGGGACAGTACCTTTTTTTAACACACCCGATTGTGGAACTTATTTTTATTCTAAGATCTATAACCGTAATTAAAATGTACAATTGTACCTAATTAAAGTGCAACTACCCGTCATAGATTGCAGATAGTGGTGGAGAGCTCATTTGCATACCCTTTTCCCAGGATCCTGGGCCAGCTGGCAGTCTCCACAAGGTGAAACACTCCCCCCCCTAAACCTTATTAGATTGAAAAATATTCCTAATGTCTCCCAGATTGTATTAATCAGGAGAGCGGTATACAGGGCGTGTTGTCTTTATGCCTGTGTTATGCCCTTTAATGTTTAGCTTGGCATCAGAGCCCGTGTATCAGCGATCGGCGGTGTTCTTATTACTTCGGCGTGCACAGGAACGTTCCCACAATTGTAGCAGTGTAATAGTTTCCAGCCAGCAGTGTGGGCAGCTTCCAGATCTCTCTTTGTGGAGTGTGAGGAGTGGGAGCCGCTTTGCATTGTATCGGGGCGGTCATGCTTTGCCCCCTTGCCAACCCTTGCTGAGTTTTTCTTTCCATATCTTTTGCCTTTTGCATCATTGTTTAAAACAGCGATTGGCATCCTCTGAATTATTACTGCCTGCTCCAACGGCTCCAGAGTAAAAATACATTTTTTCCTTCTCCCATATCCTGTCTTCTATCGGAGGCTATTTCTGTCCCTGGTGGAATGTGAATCACACAACGCTCACGTTATGCCATGTCATGTGGTGTATAGGAAGAGAAGAAGTCTGCCGCCTATCAGAACTCTGCACATTTAATCAGAGACTTTGCAGGGGGTCGGGGGGAGATTGAAACATATTTAAATTAAAGATCTTGTTTATATATTGGGATTGATGATCAGTTCTGTGATACATTAGTATTGCCCGTCAATCCCATGGTGGTGTGGGTATATCAGTTAGATCCAGTTTGCCCATATACCCTCATTGTCCTGACTGGCAGTGGAGACACCATCGTACTGTAGCCTTACTTATGGGCTTTTCTTCAAACTGCACCTTTTTAATACCTAGGCATCCATGATTTGGGACACTTACCAAATTTTTAGTTTTAAGCAAGTTAATGCCAACAATGATTGGATATAAATAGGCCAAAAGATTGATAGTCATGAGATCTTTGTATTGTCCTTCATTATTTCTAGGATCTAGATTGTCAAGAAAGCTTCTAATTGTGGCCATACATATTACATACCCGTCAGCCGATGTCTGTCCCTCACATACATGCATATTTCAATTGAGCGTCCATGTGTTCTATATATGTAGAGCAATGTAAGTCGCTGCCAGGCGCTTATGGTGGTGGCTTTTTCTTCTTGAAAGGCAAAACAAAATCTTGATTTTAATGGATTTGTGTGTATGTAGGATAGGGGACAAATTTTCCACTTCTGGGGCCCTAAACTGATCCCCAGCACCCACCTCATTTATTTCCGTTTTGGGACTGCCGAATATGACCGATTGCTGTACTCTGCAGTGCCCAGTTTTGGTATCGGTGGTGGTCCCAGTGGTTATACCCCTGTTGATTGCCCCAAAACATGATGTTGCCACCCTCATGCTTGACAGTAGGTATGGTGTTCTTTCAATGCAACTCATTATTCTTTCTCCTCCAAAGATGACGAGTTGTGTTTCTACCAAACACTTCTACTTTGGCCTTATCTGACCATATGACATTCTCCCAATACTCTTCTGGATCATCCAAATGCTCTTTAGCGAAGTTCAGATGGGCCCGGACATAATGGTTTAAGCAGAAGGACATGTCTAGCACTGCAGGATCTGAGTCCCTGGCAGCGTAGTGTGTTACTGATGGTAGCCTGTGTAACATTGGTCCCAGCTCTCTGCAGGGCATTCACTAGATCCCCCCCATGTAGTTCTGGGATTTTTGCTCACCGTTCTTGAGATCATTTTGACGCCATGGGGTGAGCTCTTGCATTGAGCCCCAGATCGATGGAGATTATCATTGGTCTTGTACGTCTTCCCTTTTCTAATTATTGCTCCCACCGTTGATTTCTTCATACCAAGCTGCTTGCCTGTTGCAGATTCAGTCTTCCCAGCCCGGTGCAGGGCTACAATGTTGTTTCTGGTGTCCTTCGACAGCTCTTTGGTCTTCCCCATGGTGGAGTTTGGAGTGTGACTGTTTGAGGCTGCGGACAAGTGTCTTTTTTTATATATATATATAGCTACCTACATTTAGCACCAATATAAAGTACAATGTGTCATGAAAAATGGGCAAAGAAGCTCTGGAATATGTTGAAATATTCCAGAGTTATTACAAAGTCAGCTTTCATTTGGTGTATACTGGTAATGTGCCACCAGCATTTCCAGGCCTTGTGCCTGAAAAATAAAGACTCGCTCTTTCCCAGGGATGATTTTTTTTTTTTTTTTTTCAGTAATTTTTTTTTCTTTAAATAAATGGAGATAGGTGTCTGGAGACTTTTTGGCCATCAACCAATTTGACTCTCCCCCATTATGTTCTTTTCTGAAATATTCTGCATCTATTTCACTAAACCTATATAACCCAGAGGAATAATTTCCATAAAACACCGGTTGCACGCCTCCGGTAGGATAAAAGCGTTTGCTTATGGCTGTTTGTTTTTTTTGTAGAAACTTGTTGAGGGGGCCACATAAAAAGAGCCCTGATAATGCTGCCTTTGAAATAGATTTGAAGCCAAAGCGGGCATGAATGCTGCCCAAGAAAAAAACCACAGGAAAAAGTCTAGGACTTCTAGATACGATTAGCATGTCAAAGCCGCTTCTTTTCCCAGCGCCTAATCGGGCTTTCTTCTCCATTGTATAGGAGAGGACGCTTTCACACAGAAGAGACATCTGTGCAATGCTTCAACCTTTTTGAGGGGAAGGAAAGATGGACAATACCTCCCGGCGTTAGGGATGTGGGCCGCGTCCTATAAACCCTTTTGAGCGACACAGTTGGCCCTGGCGCACTGCTGCTCAACGCTTTGTGGTCTAAGCAGGCAGCCTTTGGGTTAACCATGCCGAGCCTTCATCCGTCAGACCCCACGTACTGTCTAGAAGGTGGCGGCTGCAGGAGTATTCCCAGGATAGTCCCTATCTCAACTTGTCATATCCCCACACTTTTATAATTATACTAATTGCCGCAGCATGTCATCAATGCGCCTCACACGGTGACAGCTCAGTGCACATCTCCCCGCATTAGTGCAGACTCTATGGATCGGAGCGCGCTCAAAACACTGAATTTTGCAATGACTTGTTATGAAAATATATACTTCCTATTGTTTTCGTCTCTTTTGCATATATGTAGATAGTGAGGCTGTAATGGGAAATAAAGGACATTTTTGGAATTCTTATATGGGCTGCGCAGGAAGTCGTTGGCTATTACAATACCCTTTGATGTCTAGGAATGCCTTTTACTAAATGTCCTTAAAAAAAAAAAAAAAGTCCATGGCTGCCAGTACTGTAATGGAGAAAAGGCTTGTAGTATGAAACCTGTTTACAGGATATGGCAGTCATCTGATGCCTCAATATCATAGGGCATGGAGTTCATCAGTAGCTGAAGGCTGCCTGCTGTCTGAATGGGTTTAAAGGGTCCCCGTCAGAATGTTTTACATATGGTATGGCTGTATAGACACTTGTCCCCCAATAACAGTTGTCTTATTTGTAGAGATTTAATGTGGCGGTCATGAGAAATGCAAATCAGAAAGTGTACTGTGGGTGTGTCAGTGTTGTGACTGCACTTCCCACTTAATTTGCAGATGGCTTTTACAACAGATTTCTCATGACTGGCACATCGGATCCATCACTGGCCAATCAGTGTCTTTTAAAATGAGGTTTTGGTCCAGGACTGACCTTTATAAAGGATCCGGTTTATCTCCCATGAGAACAAAGGATCAGGCATGTTAAAATCTACCAGGCCTGAGCCTACTTTCCAACAACATCTACCAAGAGGGAAAGAATCAGGCCACCCTTATACATGTTAGATGGTCATCTGATCCTGCAAGGAGTCTGGAGATGACCAGATACATAACATATTCTTTTGCAAACTACAGACATGTTGATAGGGTTTGCAAAGATTCTGTTATCTGTGGTGTTGTATATGCATGCACACTCGGTAAAGATGAGCGTACATGTGATTTTAATAGTTAAAGGAGAGTAAAGGCCCATTTACACTCCTCAATATCGTTTAGATATCATCAACGATCTCATGGGCGCGCGGTTGTTAGGACATCATTCAGAGATCGCTGGTGAGATGTCACACATATAGATATCGTGCACGACGCATCAACGGTGTTGCGAGCAGCTATTGTTTGCACAACCCAGCAAACGATCCTTGTTCACTGTTGTGAATAGGAGAAATCGTTAACAACATCGTTATCACGGTGTCACACAACGATGCAGTAGGTTGGCTGATCAAGGATCGTCTGATTTGAGAACATGTTCTCAAATCTGCGATCAACGATCCAATGATTTATTGTAGTCCTTTTGCGGTGTCACACGCAACGACGTCCTAACGATGTCATTTCAACGACTCCAAACCTGTGACGTTTGAGCGATATCGTTCACGATCTCGTACCATATAACGGGGCCTTAAGACCCTTCCAGACACCTCTAGCCACAATATACCTCCTTTGAGAACGAAGGAGTCAAAGTTCCTTCTATGAAATAAAATTCTTTGTGACTCTGAAAGATTCATAGCAAGTGGGTAACAATGTGTTCTTGAAGATCCTTTCTTTATTGGCGGAGGAGATTTGTCACTTCTTTTTACTTTTTGTCTAGTGGTATTCGTTTGTGACATTCTTTAAAATGGCTCATGTGGTTCATGAATGTTTCACAAAATCAAACCGTTTTTAATTTTTGTGACTGTGTAGTTCAAAAAGTTGCATGTCCTTCTGAAATTAAAAGCACAGTACAACACAAATGAAAAGGAGGCAAAGAATGACAAAATCTAGACAGAAAAGGGCACAAATGAAATAATGAATCGGGCCCTTAGTTTTCCAGGAGGACCATAAAACATTGGGCATCCCTTATTTGAGTAAGAAACCTATGGACTTCCTTTCTGTGTGATCCTCACCTGAACAAGAATGGAGTTGAGTATACTCAGCATTTTAAGTAGCTGTCTAAAGGCCGGTTTCACATTTGCGTTTGTGTCTGCATGCGAAGGGCATGCAAACGCTGCCATACTGATGTGAACGCAGCGGAGATTCTCCACATGCGTTCACATCAGTATGGGGCCCGGCCAGCCAATCGGAGATCTCGGCAGTGGCCGTGAGGTGGAGATCAGCGGCAGAGATCTCCTCCTCCCGGCCGCCGCCGAGATCGCTGATTGGCCACTGGGAGAGATTTCAATGTGATCTACAGCGTTCTCCTGCACTGTCATGTGGAGGACACTGCAGATCCATTGAGATCCATGCATTGTTTGTGCGCTTGCTGATAAAACAAGCGCCCGTGAATGCACAAAAAATGCAACGGGCTGCTTTCGCAGGGTGGAGGAAGGCACACAAATGATGCGCGTCCGAACGCAGCCAAACGCAGGCACCATGCATTCCCATGGAAGGTTTTTTCCCTGATCAGGTTTGTGTGCCAAAACCAGGAGAGGAACTTGCAGAGAAACTAGAATTGAAAGATTGACACCTGTTCTGAGTTTTGGAGACACTCCTGGTTTTGGCACACAAACCTGATCGAACCTGATCAGGGAAAAACCTGCAGTGTGAAACCAGCTATGGTAGTGTGAAAATTCCCTTTAAACATGAACCACTCCTCTCCATGGCTCCTCCATGAATGACTTCACTGTGTAGCAGGTGACGGATGCTGCAGAGTGCACTCGCTGATCTCTTGGAGAGCCATTCTGCACTGGTGGGTCACAGGTCCTTGTGATGTTTTTGCATTTCGTTTGTCCAGACATCATGTAGTCATTTATATTCTTCATACGTTAATGTGAGCTTACAGTTTCCATCTCTCGAGCTTCACCGATCATTTAGCGATTATGTTATGTGAACTTTTCAAACCAGGTGAATAATGTGTGTAGTTGTCCTAGTTGTTGTATTTTCTATGAGGTTAACAGCCCGTCATTTACTCCTGTAAGTGATCTAGTGTTTGCTGTAGCTATGTACACGTCTGCAATTCATGTAGGTCATGAGATCCTCAAACCCCCCCCAAAGCTATGTTCTACACTTATCTATCCATTGTGGAGCCAAATAGCTTTATGGATGGGGCAATAATAGAGAAAGCCCACACTAATCCTGCAGACTACTGGGTGTTCACCTTATTTACAAGGAGAGGAGAAGTTGGTTACTTCACCACTCAGTGGAGGTGCAATCCTATATAGCACAGTTCATTCATTATAGAGTATAGAATAAAAGGATGCCCTCACCACAGCTGGACCTGATATGTTTATTCTTGGTTACACACGGGTGACATACAGGCGGCAGGCTGCAAGGTGCAGGCTACGTCCACTGGACAACGCACTGGGACCTGTAGAAGCTCAGTATGTTGTCCCAGTGGACTTAGCCTGCACCTTGCAGCCTGCCCGCATGTCACCTGTGTATAACCAAGATTAAAGATTTTAAGTCCACCTGTGGTGAGTGCATCCTTTTATTCTATACTCTATAATCAATAAGCTTTATGGATGTGGGGTGGGGGTTGACTTATGCAATAAAGAGCATAAAATGACCATTATGCAATCAGATGGCGACAGCTCATTGCCTTATGTCTGTGATTGCCGATATACATAACAAAATGTAACAAATCCAATTGATATCACCTGTTTAATATATGCATATGCAGAGACTCAGAATGGGGCTGGCTTAGCTTTCATACTCAGCCACACAGCCAGCCTCCTTCAAGCCAATTACCGGTCATTTGCCAACAGAAAAGCATAGAACAAACCAGAAAGTGGAGTGAAACAGGCACTGAAGTCGAGGCAGCGGTCATTATAAAACTATTTTAAGTTTAAAGGGTTTACGCCAAGTTTTAAAGGTACCCGGCAGCTATCCATTGAAGATAACTTTCCAATAGAAAATATATGTAGATTTGATGTGCATGTTCATTCACCACCTCAATCAGGTAAGCCTGTTGCTTTAATCAGGGGGGAAATCCCAGCTGTCGAGACCTCCAGTGATCAGCAAGTAATCACCTATGGTATCTCTATGGGACAACCATGAGCACTGTACTCAGCCACCCCATAAACATTTATTGCCTATCCATAATAGAATCAATGTATGATAGATGAGGATCTGACTGCTGAAACCACCACCGATCATGTGCAACCTCTGCGCTCTTAAAAGGGAATCTGCTAACAGGCTTTTGCTATGTAATCCAAAAACAGAATGCTGTAAGGGTTAAAACACAGAATTCAGGGATGCCTATGGTATCGAGGTCTGGTCTGTTGTTTTCCTGGAATGTTGGTTTAAGCCGCATGACTAATCATTGCTCGGACTACATTGTCACATGCAAGGCAGTCCGGCATGTTCCCTTTTATTGGCACCTCACTGTCAATGTACAATGTCTATACAGAGCCTGGTGTGGATGGTGGCAGCTCTCTCAGCTCTGCTGCATGCTAAATCTAAAAATTCTGATTGTATCAGAACATATGCATCCAGTAATCTAAGTGAAACATCATTGGATTCAGGATCGCCTTCCCTGCAATAACCTACTCTCAAATGAGGTAGCAAAAACCTGCTGACAGATTCCCTTTAACTGTCTATAATTCCTATGGACAATAAACGGTGCAGTGATCGCACATGCTCAGTAATGCTTCATTCACACATTGGGCTGTGGGACCCCCATTCTTGTGATTGGCAGTGGTCTCCGTGTTGGAGCACCCAGCAATCATATATTTTTCACATTTCCTGCAGATCAGTGATAAATGTTTGTGGAACAACCCTTTTAACTCTACTTTTTAAGGGAAACCAAAAAAATGAGCCAGAACATATCTTGGTATTAGCGCACTGCACAGGTGCACATTCACACTGTGGCCATTTAACAGACAAAGTGAGTAAAAACCCTGCAGTAAGTAAATGAATAAATTAGTATTTTAAATATTTTGTCACATAGTGGTTTTTCAGGAGCAAACCATTCAACTGCCACCGGGCTTCCAGCTTGTTGGGATGGTGGTGCTCTTCTAATTAACAGTTTGACCCCAAGTCTGCACTCCTCTGATGCTGCAGGCAGAGGCAGCTTTTCCTTTGCACTCCTCTGAAGCTGCAGGCAGAGGCAGCTTTTCCTTTGCACTCCTCTGAAGCTGTAGGCAGAGGCAGTCTTTCCTCTGCACTCCTCTGATGCTGCAGGCAGAGGCAGCTTTTCCTCTGCACCCCCCTGAAGCTGTAGACAGAGGCAGCTTTTCCTCTGCACTCTTCTGATGCTGCAGGCTTTTCCTTTGCACTCCTCTGAAGCTGTAGGCAGAGGCAGTCTTTCCTCTGCAATCTTCTGATGCTGCAGGCAGAGGCAGCTTTTCCTCTGCACTCATTTGATGCTGCAGGCAGAGGCAGCTGTTCCTTTGCACTCCTCTGAAGCTGTAGGCAGAGGCAGTCTTTCCTCTGCACTCCTCTGATGCTGCAGGCAGAGGCAGCTTTTCCTCTGCACTCATTTGATGCTGCAGGCAGAGGCAGATTTTCCTCGGCACTCATTTGATGCTGCAGGCAGAGGCAGCTTTTCCTCTGCACTCGTTCGATCAGGGGTGGGGAACTCCACACCTCGAGGGCCGCCAACAGTGCATGTTTTCAGGATTTCATTAGTATTGCACAGGTTATAATTGAATCACCTGCACTGGTGGTAATTAGTGCAATACTATGGTATAATGGTATAAAAGCACTCATGCGGCCCCTCCCCAGGTGCCCCCATTTTACCAGTATGCACACAATAAATTTAATTAATATTTTTGAACAATAACATAGAACACCTGCCATTTTTTTAGGTTGGGTTACATGCTTCTGAGGGGCAGGAAATACTCTGGGTCATGCTCAGTGGGGTAAAATGGATCCGGATGGACGGATCTGTCCACCATTGGATCCCATTCTATTTTTGGATGGATCCGGGCACATCAGGCTTTTAGAGGAACACCAAAAACGCTACATGGTGCTCCCACAAAGGGTGACAAACTGATGTGGCCGGATCAGGATGAATCCTGATGCACCTGCAGCCCCATTTTAAGTGCAGGGATCAGGAGGCTTCAGGATATGGACAGATTGCAACACAAGACAAAAAACTTCCAAGTGTCAAACCTTAAGTTTTGCTGGTATAAAGCAATGTTTACAAAGTACCGTATGTAAATTATTTATTAAAATAAATGAATATATTGGGAGTAAAGCAAAATATCATAAAATATATAATGCAGTAATGGATCTGGCCTGGTTATAGACATTTTTCAGTTTGACCATTTTTGTAATCCTCATTAATCTGTGCATGTTTTATAGCCATTTGCAGAACGCAGTTTGGAAAGAATTGCCGATCATGTTTAAATCTCATCCGTGTAACATCTATCTGATAATGTGCCGTGTGCACTGCAGGAATAATTGGGTGCAGATAAGGCATTTCCACTTGTAAGAACATCAACGTGAAAACATTGCGTTTGGCTTGGAGGAAGATGATGTGGCAGCTCTGGGACATGATTGAATGGGAGTCAGGAGCTTTTGCTTTAAACCAAACCAGTAGCTCCTCATCGCTGTCATTTCATAAGACCTGCAAAGAAATGAACAGAGAATCGATTCTACCATGAAAGTGTTTCTGCAGAACTCCATCAGTCACTCTGTCTTCTGTATGTGCCATCACCGAGACTCAGGAAGGCTTTATTAGCTGCCCAGGACATGATTGTGAAATATTAATGTATGGAGGAAATGGGGAGGCTGTGCGGAAAGCTTCCTAAAATGTCAGTGTTTTGGAGATTATTCGGAGATTGGTCTTGTGTACCTGGGATTTCCATATGGTAATAGTAATCTTTTTATCTGCCTTGATGGTAATGCAGTAAATTAAAACCAGAATTAGGAAAAAGTCTTGGGTATTTTTACATTAGAAAAAAATGTCTCTTGTCTATGGCTGGTGTTGTGTTTTGTACCTCATCACAGCAAATTGGTCTCCGTTGCACTACCCAATGTAGCCTGTTGGCAGGAGTGACGTTGTTTGTTTATTTATTTATTTATTTTTTTAAAGCAAACTTATGTACAAACTCTTATTTCACCAAGTTTCAGGGTGCAAACTTTATTCCTTCATTCATTTTGAGGCAGCACGGTGGCTCAAGTGCACTTCAGCCCTTGCAGCGCTGGGGTCCTGAGGTCCTGGGTTCAATTCCCACCAAGGACACTAAGGACAACATCTGCAAGGAGTTTGTATGTTCTCCCCATGTTTGCGTGGGTTTCCTCCGGGCACTCTGGTTTCCTCCCACATTGTAAAGACATAGTGAAAGGATATTTAGATTGTGAGCTTCAAGAGACACCGCATTACTCATGTATGTAAAGTGCTATCGAATTACTAGCGCTATATAAATGTATAAATGAATAAATATATATTTTGAGATTCCCCTAAGGCTGGCTTCACACCACATTTTTGGTGATCCGTGTGTATCAGTTTTGAAATGGATAGTCAGGGATCCTTTTTTGCCCCCCATGTGTCCCTTTGGGCACAGATTGGTCCTATATGGCCATCCGTTTGTGTCAATTCAGTCAGGATCCGTTTGTGTCATGTTTTTTCCTGCACCCAGAATTGGAGACTGCTCCGATTTTGGGCGCAGCGGCCAAAAACGGACAAACGAATCTGCCGCTGTCCACTTCATATAACATGGGGGTCCATGGAGACAGATCCGGTAAAAAAAAACGGATCGTTTCCTGAATCCAGTTTACAGTACTGAGATCTCTCTCCTTCTCCCTTTCCCTGTCCATCTGGTCCTTTAAATTAAAGGATCCACACGGACAGGCAAAAAACATGGTGTGAAGGGGGCATTTTAAAGCCTCATCTAAGTTTCATGTCTTTCCCTTGTGGGAGCGTCTCCCTCAGTAATACAGGCTGGATTTAGGTCTGTGTGTATCCAGGGTGCAGTTGTCTTCACTTGCTGTTATATAGGCAGAAAAAGGGGATGGAGGGGTGAAAGGTGAGAACCATCTGAACCTGGAGCTCTGATGGATTTTTTTTTTTGCACATCACTCCTTCACTCCTCTAGCTTAAGGCCTGCACTCTGCACCAGCAAAATGGCACACAAGTTTTTTTTAGTGAAGACAAGTTACTTAACTTTGCAGTTAAGACGCAAAGGAACAATAATAAAAACAAACGTCATGCAAAGGGAACCTGCAAGGTGAAAAAACCCAATAACCTATGGATATGGGATTATTCTGCAGGTTAATAGTATTTTGCACCAGGTGCTGGGAAATATACAGTGTACTGGGGGCATTCTAGCGGTGGGGCCCCCAGTGATTATACATATAACTTATCCTATGAGAACGAATTCCCGAACACCCCTGGTTACTATTATGTCCTGTATGACTAGGCTTCAATACGATCCACTACTCCTCATTAGTCCATACACTCAGCTGTTCTCAGGAATCGTTTATCCTCCAGCCCCGTACAGCTTGTCAGATGTGTCCTCTTGACCCATCCTATCCTAAAAATGATGTGAACAGATTGCAACAGCTGCAATTTCAACCTGTGTTTCATATAACAGATGGGCCGTCCTGCAGGGGATGTATACACACATTTGTAACTAGACCCTGTGTCCTGTGCCTGTCTATTAAGCCTAGATAAAGCGCACACATGCCTACTGTTGTCTATATAGTCAAGATGTGCACTGAAAGAAGGTAAAATCTGAATGTGATGTGCAAATAACAGTTTGCACAATTATCTAGTTAAGCCTCACTGACGCTGCTGCAATGGTTCCTCATCATGGTCATGAGCAACAGTTCAAAGCAGAGTTTTATGATTTGTTATATTATAGGACTCTATGATTGTAGACACTTTGACGCCTTACCAGGCCAGGATTTGTGGGTGTGATATGCTCAGTTATTGTGTCTGTCCAAGTGAGGCCTCCAAGGGGTTGTCCAGTTTTGGGATGAATTCTGCAGTTTCTCAATGTGACTGATGACTTCTGAATCCTCGCAGTGTGCACCCCACACACAGTCAGGATTCTGTCGAGGGCAGGCAGTCATGTGACTGCAAGCAACTGAGCATCCTGACAGTGTGTGATTGCGCACTGTGAGGATTCAGAAGTCATTGGTCACATTGAGAAACTGAAGAATTCATCCCAAAACTGGACGACCCCTTCTAGGTTATTCTCAAATGTTCACGTTTTTCAATCCAGAAATCATATGTGGGTTCAATAGATTGGGACATCTCAGTCTTGTCTTTGCAAGTATCTTTAGTTAGTGATACATTTGACCATATGGCTTTGATTTAAAGAAAACCTGAACATGGAAACATTTGAGGAATTCAAGGGGAAGCTGCTTCTTTTTTTTCTGCCATTTTCCTGAAGCCGTTCAGGAAGAGTTTTGTTTTTTTTTTTGTTTTTTTTTCTCTGAAGCATTTGTTTTGTATCTTTTTCACTTGACATTGACAAGATTGGAGCAGAATCCATCAGGATCCACATGAAAAAGTGGATTTCAGTTTTTAAGGAAGATTTTGAAGTGCATCCGCTCCTTAAAAAACATGAAAAAAACTTGAACATAGTAAGGCTAAGTTCACACTGAACATTTGTGCTCTGCTTTTAATTGATCTGTTTTTGGTGCAGTTTATACACCAAAAATGTATCCTCTTTGCAAAAAAGCATCACAAATGCATCATCTGTTTGTGCTGCTTTTTTGCTGAATTTTTGGGAGACAAACACTTTTTTTAATACCTCACCTCCCCCCACCGGCGATCCCCAATGAAGTCTTCCTCCCAGGCACTACGGGACCTATCTGTGAGTAGTCTGTACGGTAGTTTAGGACCTTTGCACCATGTGACTGAGTCATATAGTAAGTCACATGGTGCACAGGTCCTAAACTATTATTATTTATTTATATAGCGCCATTAGTTCCATGGCGCTTTACATAAGAAGTAGGGTGAACAAGGACAAATGCAGTACATATGAACAATGAGGACTTGCTGATACACGATGGGAGAGGACTCTGTCCACGAGGGCTCACAATCTACAGGGGTGGGACAGGAGACAATAGGAGGGTAAGTGCCAAGTGTGTGGTGGAGCGGCGCTGGAACTCATCATAGGTTGTAGGCTTGTTGGAATAGATGAGTTTTCAGGTTCTTTTTAAAACTCCCAAGTGTAGGTGAGTGTCTGATGTGCTGGGGAAGAGAGGTCCAGAGTATGGCAGAGGCGCGGGAGAAGTCTTGTATGCGGTTGTGGGAGGATGAGATGAGGGGGGAGGAGAGGAGGAGCTCTTGGGAGGAGCGCAGGTTGCGTGCGGGTAGGTATCGGGAGATCATGTCTGAGATGTAAGGGGGGGACAGGTTGTGGATGGCTTTGTATGTGAGGGTTAGGACTTTAAATCGAGATCTCTGGGGGGTGAGAAGCCAGTGAAGGGCTTGGCGGAGGGGGGAGACAGGGGAGTAGCGAGGAGGCAGGTGGATTAGACGGGCAGCGGCGTTTGGGATAGAGCGGAGGGGTGCAAGGGAGGAGGCAGGAAGACCGGTGAGCAGTAGGTTGCAGTAGTAACTACCGTAAAGGCCTCTTCTCACAAAGTAGGAAAAGGTGTGATCTGCCTGAAAACTGCATCACTTACGGTAATTCTGGACCCAACCAGTAACCTCCACAATTGATCTTAATGGCACGTACCCAACAAGTGCAATTTCTTTTTTTTATAGCTATCATCATATACACCATTTGGAATAATTTTTTTTTTAATGTGCTTTGTGTTGGGCACTTTGCAAAGTTCGTCTACATTATGACCATTCCACTTACCCAGATTGATTCTGATTCAGGATTGAAGTAATTGATTTGGCAGCCTTGCATTGAAGGGCTTTTAATTTTGCAGAATGAATCTGTAGACCGAAGCGGGTGGGAGGGAGAGGACAGCAGGGAAGGTAATGTCCTGAAAAATAAAGAAAGTAGGATAACTAAACAATGACATCCTACAAAGGAAGTCCTACTCCCTCCTGTGCTTCAGTTTTCCATGTTTGCAGACTTAGGGAAGAGATGACTGACTGCCTCAGTCCTCCAGAGAGCGGCTGCATCCCATCAACACCGCTTTTGAAGCAGATGAACGTGACCTCTTTGTATTACTGAATCTTTTTTTTCAACCTTGGGAGAAGTCACTTCTCTTAATACTTTGGAATATCTGCTGGAACTAAAGCAAAAGGCAGAAATCTTCTATACGGCTGGCGTTCTCTCTAGGCTGCATTTGTTCAAATATTTATAGTAAATTGATTTTTTTTTTTTTTTTATTTAATTTTTCAAAATTCTCTTTTTTTTTATTTGCTATTTTTGCTCCCTATAGCAACAATAGTTCTAATATTTTCCACACCCGACATTCACATTTCACAATGAATGATAGAGAAGACTATTTTAGTAAAATTCCTAATTTATATTTATTAAATTAGATGATATTTTGGAATTTGTCCTGTTTCGAAACTTCATGGATCCTCTCCACAGTCAATATATTGTAGACTGTTAGTTTTTTTTTATGAATAATTATAATACTGTTGTTTTTTTTGTGATTTTTTTTTTTAACATTTTAGCCATATTTGGGACTTTTTGGCCAAAGATCATCTAATTAACTTAATGGCCATGCCAACATGTTGATTGATATCTGAATGAGTGAGATCACGGGGCTGAAAATTGGATGACTGTCAGGGAGAATGTGATCTCTCTATTCAGTTAACATGCTGATCTACCCAATTCATCCAGTCTCGGTACGTAACAATCGTAGAGAAGGGCCCAGATCTGCCCTTTTTTATTTAGTTTTAGAGGATGCTGTATTTGCATTTTTGTTATGCTGTTTGATTTTGCTGTTTGTCCATGTGAATCAGGAAAGGTTTCCATTAAAATGATTGATCGCACTTTCCTTTTCCCAATGTCAACAATAGAGCTGTGGAGTCAGTATCCAAACATCCTACTCGGACTCCTTAATTTCCCTGAAACTGACTCCACCAAAATGGGCACATACGCCAACTCCACGATTCAGGTTCCGACTCCAGTAGGGCTGTGGAGTCGGTGTCCATTATGGGAGGAGCCTGAGTCGAATTCAGGAAAATTGAGGAGTCCGAGTTGGATGTTTGGCTTACTGACTTCACAGCCTTAGTTGTGGAGTAGGAGTCTGTGTACATTTTGGTAGAATTGAAGTCGGATTCAGGGATATTGAAGAGTCCGAGTCGGATGTTTGGCTTACCGACTCCACAGCCCTGGTCGACAGTAGATGTGCTCTTATGTATTAACCGATATAGGAGAAGGTCAGCGGTCTAGGAAGACTTTGAGGATCCATAATATTGTTTAGAATCCTAGAATGGTGGAGATGAAAGGGATCTCCTGGTTCATCTGGTCCAACCCCCTGCTTAAAGCAGGATTCACTAAATCATCCCAGACAGATGTCTGTCCAGTCCCTCTGTGAAGACGTCCATTGAAGGGGAACTCATCACCTCTCGTGACCGCCTGTTCCACTCGTTGATCACCTTCACCGTCAAAAAGATTTTTCCAATATCTAATCAGTCTCCTCCCATCCAATTTTATCCCATTGCAACTATCCTTGTGCAAATGAGAATAAAGCTGATCCCTCTACAATGTGACAGCCCTTGAGATACTTGTAGACAGCTATTAAGTCTCCTCTCAGTCCTCTTAAACATTTCTAAACCCTGTAACCGTTCCTCAGAGGACATGGTATGGAGACCGGTCACCATTCTGGTCGCTCTTCTCTGAACTTGCTCCAGTTGAGGTGTTTTCTTTAACGTTTGTGAAGACCTCAAATCAAAATCAGCATATTAAGTGAAATCTTTTATCATTATTAGGCAAAGCAAATATTTTTTATAATATTCAATTGGATACACTGGATTTTTACTTGGCTAGCTATATTGTGGGATAACCCAGACTAATTACTCATGGCAATTTTAACCTGTCTGCATCCCTATGTCCTTGGGGTAATGCTCCATGTGGGCACTTAAGAGCCGTCATTGTTCTTAACCCTTATAAAGAGTTCCTCTAATTCCATTCAATATGTCCTGGAAACATCTTATTGTCTCTCTCAATCAATATCAATTTGTGTGTTGTCAGCGCAGCTTAGGCAACTTCAGGGCTCAATTCCTGGACAAACCATTTAGGATGGATAAAGTCTGCCCTGTTAATTGGGTTTACAAAATGAGAGCTGGTATTTATAGAAGCAATGCAGATCCAGAGGGGGGTAAAGTGCAGCAACGCTTCGGGCTCTGGAGACCGATCACCCACTAACGGGGTTATGTGAGAAACAGTAGGCACTTGTTGTTGTTTTCTAGAATCTGGAGGGACATTGTGCCATTGTCACCACCCCATGTATCCTTGAATTTTAAGTGCAGAGATGAATGGTTTTAATGTTTAATGTATTTTTTTAATCTAGTAGCGATATCTTGCACTGAACGTTTTACCTAAGGCAAGTCTGGAATCTGAGGCAAGAATACCGAACCTAAAATTACTCCTGCAGATAGTAGCTTGCGACAGTATTACTGTAAAGGTTTTTTTTTTCTTTCAAGTAACATTTCAGAAGAAACTCTTGTTATTGTACATGAAGAGAGACTTGTATGCTATTTATTTTTTGCCAGTTTTCCCCTCTGCAGTCTACAGCTCACACTTGCAGTTGTCTCTCAGCTAGTGGGTGGAGGTGCTATGTTGTCTCCCTTCCACAGCACACACAGACATGCGGCATCCATTCTCTCCTGTCACTGTGTAGCCTTTATTCAGAAGCAGGAACTGCATTGAGGGCATTATATAAAAGGAGAAAGCAGTGCAACTGTGACTCCAGCTCTGGTGTGATTCAACATTCACTTCCCTTCCTCATAGACTTAAGTAGACTTAATCCATTCCTCAGTGTCAATACCCTAAGGGAATAAAGTGGGATTTTTTGATGTGCAACATGTCAGACTAAAAAAAACACTAAAAATTCTGTAACTTGTAAAAGTGACCTAACTTTACTGAATCTATAGATCCAATATTACATGTCCTCTTTTGAGCTGTGTATGCACAATGAAGATGACCCTATCATGTGCCTATCACACTTGTGTAGCAGTAGGCATTGGCATTTATTACTATGTACGAGGATCCAGGTTCTGCTCCAGCGGTCTTCTCTATGCTAACACCACTTGGCAGCGTAGTGTTACATTAGTCAGCATTGTGCTACATCTGAATATCGCTGTTTTGTTTGCATACTGCAGGTCACTTCCATCGTTGTTTAATCCAAGTCGGTGAATGAATTATTACTGCCTTCTCCAAAGTTTATTTTCTATGGTATCCTGGCATGAAGCACTCGCTTTTTATTGTTTTGTATATATATATTTTTTCACTTAGATCAGCATAACCTGTCGTGTACATTAGGAAGTAAACCATTTCTGGAATTCAAATGGAGAAAAAAGCAGGCGGCACTCGCCATTTAGGCAGCAATGTCTCCTTTATTTCAAAATATCAGTGGACACAGTTCATCCATGATGAGGTGCGGGGAGAGGGAGTGGAGAAGGAAGGACGACGGCAAGCCGTTTCGCTGTGACTACAGCTTCAACGGGTCCAAGTGGTGATTCCAGCAGAACCTGCTGTCCCTGAAAATTGAAGCGGTGCCCGGTTTTCTCTTTACATGTGTAAACTATTTCTGGCCATTATGTGACTTTTCTCCTTCTATCTTGCATTTTTCGCCATTTCCCCCCTTCTATTCTCTATCTGTTTCTGTTCTCTCAGACCTAGTAGGTGAATTCTTGCTTCTATGTTGTCTTATGCACTGCACACACAGGCCTGAGGCATTCCTGTTTTTTCTCTGTACACCACAGCATGGAGGCCTTTATATATCACAACTGAGCTGTGTGGCTGTGAATCTTGCTCTGGGGTGAGGTGAAAGTGGCTTTCAAGTTGCACTTTGATCTGCCCTGTCTGTGTCTCTCACTGTGCTGAATGCTTCTATAAGTCCCCTCTCCGTGGGAGGTATAACCTGATACCTCACTGTACTCTGAATCAAGTCAGGTTTTGACTAAGACAGATTTGAGCTGTTTTACAGAGTTAATGGTGACTCTAGCATACTGGGGATGGTAAGAAGTGGCTCATAAGTGAAGAAAGAAGTGACTGTCTTGTCTAGCTATATTGAAGTCTTAGGGTGGAAACACACTATCCTACTTGCATGGGAGTCTCTCGAACGCGACTCGGATCAGTGACCCTGGACGGGAGTGTGATGCTGCACAAAAACACAAGCAGCTGACACTCCCTTCCAGAGAGGGAGAAAGCAGTTCAGGGTCACTGATCCGAGTCTTGTCCGAGAGACTCGCATGTAAGTAGGATAGTGTGTTTCCACCCTGAAAGTCATCCTAACAGCTGATGTATGCTGCCCAATCTGTGGGCAGCATGTATGTTCCATAGGCTGTATTACGCCAGTCGGGTATATTTAACGCTGAAACGATGCAGCATTTCCGAGAAAACCACACTTTAGTAACCAAAACCGCGCTATATAGAGTAGGCTAGAGTGCGGCCTGGTTCACGGCATCTATTGAAGTATGATTTTCACTGGAATGCCGCAGCCTTTCAGAGTCAAACATACCTGGCTGGGATGATGCGGCTAGTGATTAATACCCTTATAGTCATTAAGAACAATTTTGGAATTTGGTTTAGAAAAATGCAATTGACTCCTTTTTTACATTTGGATAATTTTTCAGAATTTTTTAATTTAACTTTTTCTTGCTGGTTAGTTGTGTGTTCGTTATCTTATTTCTATTGAGGGTAATGATCTAGAAGAAGACCGGACTAATCCAATGCTGCCTATGACAACTGGTTAAGCGGAGGGTGGATGGCTACTGGCAGTTGTTATTGATTTTGCTTCTGCTGAGATTTAAAGGCGTTGTGCAGTGAAAGAAAGTTATGGCCTATCTGTAGGATGGTTAGTAACTGTATGATTGGTGGGGAACTTTTATCTGTGTAAAGCGGCCGTCACACGCTACGATATCGGTAGCGATATTGTTAGCGATCACGTGCACGCGCGATCGCTTACAATATCGCTCACATCGCTGGTGAGATGTCACACAGACAGACTCACCAGCGATGTGGACCAGCGAGATCGCTGGTTACTATGGTACACATCGGGTTACTAGGCGCCGCGCGTCGCTTAGTAACCCGACGTGTGCCATAGTTACCATCTCCCAGCATAGGCTCTGCGCTGGGAGATCATTCATCGTGGTGTCATACACCACGATGAGACAGATCGTGAAATCGTTCATCGCAAGATCTGAGCTCCGGAGCTCAGATCTCGATTTTGAGATTTGATCTTTTATCGTTGGTCGTATCTTGCCGTCACACGCACAGACATCGTTCAAGCGATGTTTAATCTGGCGCGTTCAAGCGATATCTTTCAAGATATCGTAGCGTGTGACGGCCGCTTAACACATTAATGTGACAGATGAGATGCTGACTGCCTCTCCCCGACTGCCTCTCCCCGACTGCCTCTCCCCGACTGCCTCTCCCCGACTGCCTCTCCCCGACTGCCTCTCCCCGACTGCCTCTCCCCGACTGCCTCTCCCCGACTGCCTCTCCCCGACTGCCTCTCCCCGACGGCCTCTCCCCGACGGCCTCTCCCCGACGGCCTCTCCCGACGGCCTCTCCCCGACGGCCTCTCTGCTCATTCTCGGTGGAGCTGCAGGAACAAGTCAAGTCCAGCGCTCAGCAGCCCCATCGGGAGTGAAAGGAGTGGTGGCCGAGCACGTGCAGTGCAGGTTCCATAGGTCAGTCCCCCACCAGTCCACAAGTTATCAGCTATGCTATGGATGTGTGATTGCTGATGTTCATTATAACACCCCTTTAATGCATTGGAAATAATTTTGCTTTGCCTGAAAGCCCATTCATTATGAGAAATATAGCTTTTTTAAGTAAGTTATATGCTGCGGTGGATGTTATTTAGATGAAAGGCTTCTTCGGAAATCCAATTTAATTCTAGGCATGTCCTTTAACCCCCTCTCCCCCGTTATCTGTTTTGCTCAGCTGTTGAGAGCTGACCCGGATAGTGAGCACTTCGCTTGCACACAAAGGCATTGTCCATCTTCATACAGGCCGTCATTGTCACCGAGGCCTCGTCCTGATGTATCGGAGTATGTAGTCATGGTCAATGAGAGAATCCATCACAGGCACAGAATAAGTAGCTGACATATCTATTGTGCACTCACTCAAGTATAGGCGAGTGTTAATCTCAGGACATGCATTGTCATTACTGTGGAATCCCTTTCAATCCAATGAGGTTAGAGAGTACAATGTGGTCTCAGGATGGCGGCGGTCGTGGTTTGTGCCGATGAGCTCATTTCAGCTGATTTGCGAGAATATTAAGGGTATGTCATTAGGGAAAAAGCAGGGTTAGGTTTAGAGGGACTTAAAGGGAATGTGTCACCACCAATTTTGTTCTAATTTATTATTACTTCCTATTTTAATATCTACAGCTCTGGAAAAGATTAAGAGACCACTGCACAATTATCAGTTTCTCTGATTTTTCTCTTCATAGGTATATTTTTGAATAAAATGTACATTGTTGTTTTATTCTATAAACTACTGACAACATGTCTAAAAATTTTGTATTTATTTGCAGCAATGAGAAATGTTCAAAATAATAAAAAAAGAAACATTGCATTTTTTAAGGTCTGAAAGCAAAGAAAACAAGTTCTTATTCATATACAAACAATAATACTCGTGTTTTAACTTAGGAAAAGTTAAAAAATATTTGGTTAAATAACCATGATTTTTAATCACCGCTTTCATGTGTCTTGCCATACTTTCCACCAGTCTTTCACACTGCTGTTGGGTGACCTTATGCCACTCCTGGCACAAAAATGTAAGCAGTTCTTCTTTGTTTGATAGCTTGTGACTATCCATCTTCCTCCTGATTACATTCCAGGGGTTTTCAATGGGGTTCAGGTCTGGAGATTGGGCTGGCCATGCCAGGGTCTTGATGTGGTGCTCCTTCTTCCACACATTGACCTAGCTGTGTGGCATGGGGCATTGTCCTGCTGGACAAAAACAGCCCTAAGGGTGCATCCTCACGATCAGGAGACGCAGCGTTTTGGACGCAGCGTCTTTGCGCTGCGTCCAAAATGCTGCGTCGTACAGTACAAGCATAGTGGATGGGATTTCAAGAAATCCCATCCTCACTATGTGTAACCCGCCCGCAGCGTCTTTGTAGCTGCAGTGTGGGTTCCTGGGAGTCCGCTCCCCCGCAGCATGTTTATTTCATGCTGCGGAGTCGGAAGCGGCTCCCATCGGGTGACTGCGGGAGAAGCCGCGCCGCACACAGTGAGTACAGGGCGGCTGCGGTCTCCCTGCGGCCACCCGCGGCTTCCCTCCGGTCCGGAGGAGCTGCGTCCAACACGCAGCTCCTCCGGACCGTGAGCACATACCCTAAGGCTGGCTTCACACTGCAGTTTTTCACTGATCAGTGTCCATCAATGTTTGGCGGCCGTCACACATGTCGACATCGTGAGCGATATTGTAAGCGATCACGTGCACGCGCGATCGCTTACAATATCGTTCACATCGCTGGTGAGCTGTCACACAGACAGACTCACCAGCGATGTGAAGCAGCGAGATCGCTGGTAACTATGGTACACATCGGGTTACTAGGCGCCGCGCGGCGCTTAGTAACCCGACTTGTACCATAGTTACCATCTCCCAGCATAGGCTGTGCCGCTGGGAGATCGTTCATCGTGGTGTTATACACCACGATGAAGCAGATTGTTTAATCGTTCATCGCAAGATGTGAGGTCCGGAGCTCAGATCTCGATCTTGCGATTTGATCATGTATCGCTCGTCGTATCTTGCCGTCACACGCACAGACATCGTTCAAGCGGTTTAATCTGGCGCGTTGAAGCGATATCTTTCAAGATATCGTAGCGTGTGACGGCCGCCTTTGGGTGCCCAAACCAGGAGAGGAACCAGGAAAGGAACTTGCAGACAAAAACTAATTGAAAGATTGACACCTGTTCTGAGTTTTGGAGACATTCCTGGTTTTGGAACCCAAACACTGATGGACACTGATCAGTGAAAAACTGCAGTGTGAAGCCAGCCTTAGGGTACCGTTACACGACGCAATATTGCATGCAATTTCACTGGCAATTTGCTGGCTGCAGTGAAATCATGGACACATTGTTACATTTGTACACGGCAACAAAATAGAACCATGTGTCCATGATTTCACTGCGAGCAGCAAATTGCCAGTGAAATTGCATGCAATGTTGCAACGTGTAACGGTACCCTCAGAGTTGGGGAACATTGCCTGAGCAAAAGGAAGCAAGTGTTTTTCAAGGATAGCCTTGTATGCGGCTTGATTCATATGTCCTTTGCAAAGATTAACCTGCCCAATTCCAGACTTGCTGAAGTATCCCAAGATCATTAGTGATCCTCCACCAAATTTCACAGTGGGTGCAAGACACTGGGGCTTGTACGTCTCTCCAGGTTTTTTTCTAGCTTTACATGACTTGATACAGTCACAAGACATCAAACAATGTTAACTGCTTAAAATTTTGTGCCAGGAGTGGCATAAGGTCACCCAAAATCAGTGTGAAAGACTGGTGGAAAGCATGCTAAGCGTGCCGTCACACGCTTCAATTTTCAGAACGATATTGTTAGCGATCACATGCACGCGCGATCGCTAACAATATCGTTCACATCGCTGGTGAGCTATTACACAGGCAGACTGACCAGCGAGATCGCTGGTAACTATGGTAAACATCGGGTTACTATGCGCCGCGCGGCGCTTAGTAACCCGATGTTTACCATAGATACCATCTCCCAGCATAGGCTCTGCCGCTGGAAGATCGTTCATCGTGGTGTCACACACCACGATGATGCAGATTGATCAAGCGATTATCGCTTGATATGAGCTCCTGCTCATAAATCTGCGATCACACAATCAAGCGATTTTACATTGTAATATCGCTTGATTACACACAGCAACGCACAAACGATATCGCTTAAGCGATCAAAAAAGCAGATCGCTTAAACAATATCGTTCAAGAAATTGAAGCGTGTGACGTGGCCATTAGACGCATGAAAGCTGTGATTTAAAATCATGTTTATTCTACCAAATATTGATTTCTGAACTCTTCCTGAGTTAAAACATGAGTATTGTTGTCTCTAAATGAATAAGAACTTATTTTCTTTGCATTATTATATACCTAAAAAGAGATAAATCAGATAAACTGAACATTTTGCAGTGGCCTCTTAATTTTTTCCAGAGCTGTATGCATAATTGTGAAATCTTACAGTTTTTACCTGGCCACTGAGGCTCATAATAGACTGAGACTTCCTGAATTGTAGAGATCACTTTTCAGCATTCTCATTATCATCACAGACCGGATTACAATGAAAGGTACCATCTTCATATGGATATCACCGGATGCACTATGGACAAAAGGTGATGTCACATCTCACCTCCTCTTCCTTTCTGCACAGGTCAGAGTCCAAATCACTCTCCCATAGAACATCTACGGTATATTGTTTCCTTTGGTCCATTTCTGTGAATGCTATATACTTAAGCTACCGGCCCCTATATACCTGTGCACATGATTAAAAAAAGAAAAATCTGTCTTCATAGAATAAAAACCAGGTGAATGTGTCTTACTTGTCTGGTTTAGGTTTGCTGGTTACATGGCAATCCTGGTCTGCAGGTGCAGTGTAGGAGGGGACAGGAATCATTCCTCATATAGATCAATAATGGAGAACTTTGCACTCAAATATGAGAAGTAGGTGAATGTATTTATTCTGCTGCAACCCAAAACTGAACATGCATGACGATTCAGTCCACGGTGTGATAGCGCACATGCAAGACAATCTGGCATCTGAACGAGCCCTCAGGTGAAGTTCATAAGAACGTATAAGTAATTGTCTGATTTTCATCCAGAAAAACGTAATATTTTTCATCTCCATTGTCACCCACAGGAAATCAATTTTTATGCATCAGCGGTTATTACAATTTAAAAGACCAAATACAGTATTCATGGTAAAGACTTGCAATGTATCAATTAAAATGGAATACGGTGTGGTTGATCTGTATGGGATCTGTGTTTTTTTCTTTTCTTCCGTGTTACCACTGTGCTTCATTTTAAACTGACCTGCAGTGCAAGTATCAAATCCGCAACATGGTAATTTCTCTTGCGGGTTCGCAGAGTTTTCTGTGCAGATGTTCCGCATAGATGTGTTGGATGCAGAAAATCCGCAGGTATGAAAAACATACATGTGCTTTTAGTGCGTTTCCGCATCTAAGGCCTCTTTCACATCCGCGTTTTTCGCTGATTGTGGCAGATCCGGCCAATTTACAGCATCTGCCGCACTTGTGGCACATTTGCGGCAAGTCCTATGCAGGCTTGCGGTTGGCTGCAGCAAGGGCAGTTCTGCTGGATGCGGCAGAGCCGGCACTTACGGTGGTAAAAAAACCCTGCTGCTAGCCATGGTTTTTTTTTTCGCGGCTGTAGTTGCCGGATCACTGGAAAACCGCACTTGCAGTAAGCCCCATAGACAATGCATAGGGCTTGCAGCAAGGGCGGCCGTTAGGCGGCAGATGCAGTAAATTTACCGGATCTGACGCAATCAGCAAAAAACGCTCATGTGAAAGTTTATTGCTACAGTTTTCTTAAAGCCAAATATCAGGATTTATCAAAAAAAATCTGCTTTATTTAAAGCATGACATATTGACGAGAGACCAAAAACCCAAAAAATGCAATAAAAACATTTAGGCTGCATGCTCACGATCTGTATACGCAGCGTCTTGCTGCTGCATCCAAAACGCTGTGTCGTACAGTATAAGAATAATGGGTGGGATTTCAAGAAATCTCATCCTCATAATGCTTAATCTGACCGCAGCAATGTGACAGCTGCGGTGCGGGTTGCCGGCATTCCGCTCCTCCTCCGCATGTTCATTTCATGCTGCGTAGTCGGAAGTGGCTCCCATCGGGTGACTGCAGGGAGAAGCCGCCCTGCACCCGCCACACATGTTTAGTACTGGGCGGCTGCAGTCTTCCTGCGGCCACCCGCGGCTTCACTCAGGTCCGGAGGAGCTGCGTCCAACACGCAGCTCCTCCGGACTGTGAGCACACAGCCTTTAAATAAACCCGCAAGTAATGTAAATAAGTGCGGAAATTCTGCAACGTCAAAAGTTTACCATGAGAACGTAGCTCAAGGTCCTGTGTCCAAAGTGGTCTGCTTGTGGTGCAGAAAATTCAGCATAAGTTGTTTTTTTTTGTTTTTTTTAAATGCACCAAAAACGGATCACGTTTTTGGTGCATGTTTTGTACTGCGTTTTTGCAAGCATTGTACACTACAACGACTGTGAATTAAAATCCTGGAATACTATTGCGTTTTTGCAGTGAAGAACCACGGCAACAAAGCACTAAAAAAGCAGCAAAAGCGATCAGTTTGAATACCAGTCTGTTTCATTTGATTACCATGGGGTCAACGCAGAAAATGCTTGAGATTACGGATCAATCATTGACATGCCTATTCTTTTTCTGGATGTGTTTTCTGCACCATACACAGAAAAAACGCAAACATTGGCACAACATTTCTAAAATCTCATAGACTTTGCTGGAATATCAATAAATTGCAGATTTCACCAAAAAAAGCAGCACAAAAAAAAAACCAGATCAAAATTACATCGTGTGCACATGGCCTTAGAATTACTGTAGAAAAAAGCAGGTGATTAAAGTGAATGTTTCACATGTATTGTTGGGCTATTCTTCTGGTTCTGTTTTCTCTGTGGAGCTTTCCGTCATTCGGTTCTCTACTTCGGCTACACCCTTTCGTTGTCATCGTCTGAGTGCCGCCAATTTACTAATTGCTCTGAGTAACAGATATTACACAACGATGTTGATAGTGTTGGCGGCACAACCATCAGCTTTTTGTGACGTGTAACACCTTAGTATGACTGACACGTCTTTTTTAATTCATGAACCTGAAACTGAAGCCAAATTGTGATCCTATTACTACAATGGAAAATGCAGATTCCATTGGATTTCACGCAGTGTTAGGCTGCATACTCATGATCAGTATAAGCAGCGTCTTGCCACTGCGTCCACAACGCTGCGTAGTACAGTATCATTATAGTGGATGGCATTTGAAGAAATCCCATGCCCACAATGCTTAATGCGACCGCAACGTTCCTTTAGCTACGGTGCGGGTTGCCGGTATTCCGCTCCTCCTCCGCATGTTCATTTCATACTGCCGAGTCAGAAGCGGCTCCCATCGGGTGCACACAGGGAGAAGCCACCCTGCACCCGCCGCACAGGTTGAGTACTGGGCTGCTGTGGTCACTCAGATTCAGAGGAGCTGCGTCAAACTCACAGCTCCTCAGGACCGTGAGCACATACCCTTATATACATCCAAATATCATCCACCGCTACTCATTACATATCACTTGTCATTGGATTGCTGCAGTGGAAGAATCTACATGATCTGGGTATTAGAGTGGAGAATTTACTATGCATAAGAGCTGAAATCTAGATAAAAAAGATTATAAGGAATAAGTTGAATTTTTTTTCTAAATATACAATAGGCTTAGGCTGGCTTCACACTAACGGTGTGATCCGGTCCGGGGCTGTCCGGTGTAAACCAGACAGCCCCGGACCGGTTTTTGGCCCCATAGTAGCCTATGGGGCTGGATGGAGTCGGGTGGCAGCTCTCTGCCATCCGGTTTCATCTCTCCGGTGGAATCCAGGAAAATTCGGATTATTCTCCCCGGACACAAAAATGATGCTTGGATCAATTTTGTGTCCGGGGAGGAAAATATCCCCAATTTGCCGGATCCTGGATTCTCCCGGATCCAGGGCAATCCGGCGCTCCCTAACATGGGAGCCTATGGGGCCGGATTGCCGCGGTCCGGGAACTGGATACCGGCGGCTGCATGCTGCTGTTGTTTCAGGACCGTGGCTAGCTCCATGCTAGCCGCGATCTTGAAAAATCAGCAGCTGTGCCTGCAATTACAGCCATCCGGCTGCACACAGGACCGGAGGGCACATTTGGCCCTCCGGTTCTGTGTGCTGATCCGGTCCGGGCCTGTCAGGTTCATGCCTGACCGCCCCGGACCGGACTTTGCCGTGGTGTGAAGCCAACCTTAGGGTGGAAAAACACTATGCAAGCTGCATGCGAGTTCCTTGCATGCATCTTACGGCCATTACCCAGAACGGCTCCTGCCTCTCTATTAGGGAGCGTTGAGCTGCATAGAAACACAATCGGCTCCCCACGCTCCCATTCAATGAGGCAGGAGCCTCATCTGAGATGATTTGAGAGACTCGTGAGATGCATGTGACTCGTGAGATGCATGCGAAATACTTGCATGCCTCTGCCCTTACTGCTGCTGTTAAAAGGGAACTTCGGGGAGAGAGAACGTTTTAGTACAGTCCCTGCCCTGCTACATGATGAAGCAGAGCCGTATACTGCAGTTCTAGGATCTATAGATCACTTATAAATCAATAAGATCAATCCTGCTCTCTTGCCTCTCCCCTCCCTCAAGGGGATATAAGATTTCATCCTGAAAGCCTCATGCTGCAGCAGTGACAGGTGTGTCGAGGGCGTGGACCCTGGGGCTCCAGAATCATTCTACAGTCCAGCCCCCTCATACTTCTGTATAGGGAGGGGGCATGGCAGGGGGTGTGGCTACCAGCCCCATGCTCACACTACAATCCAGCCCCTGATATACCATCCTATGTGACAAGGGTGTTCTGTTATGAAATGGCAATCATGTCACCAAGCAGATATAAATACATAAAACTGCAGTGTCCGGCTCTGCTCCAACATGTAGGAGGACCGGGACTGTACTAAAACGTTTTCTCTCTCCGGAGTTCCCCTTTAAGTTTGGCTTGCAATAACAGGGTCATGGCTTGGCTTAATAAGTTTGTTGCTGGCGGCCGAGTCTTGTCTGGGAGTTTACTGTTGATGACTAACCCTATGGCTAACCCACATAGTATAAAAAATATGTCCAAATTTTCATCCAGAAAAGTGAGACTATTTTTTTCTCATCCATGTGCAATCTGTTTTTTTTTTTTATGGGACCATTTTAAAGTTTCCTATGTTAGAGAATTGCAATGTATCTGTAAAAATCGATTGCTATACTGTGGCATCCAATTTTTGTTCTCATTCCTATACACTTACATGGCTGAGTCTCATCCGATTCTGGAGTAAAATTGTGCATGCTGCAATTTTTTTTTTCTTCACACAAAGATTCTTTCTTTTATCTCATTGAATAACATTGGTCCAGGTCCAGTCTGTGTTTTTCATGGATGGCACTCAGACCAAAAATACGGCTGTCTGAACGAGTCCTGAAGCCGTTTTCATACATCTGCTTCATGATTTATCAGCGAATTTTAATTTTCCGATCAACCGCAGTGCTTCTGATCTGAACTCAGCAGCCTCATAGATTTATACGAGTCTGTTCAGTTTAGCTCAGGAGATTGGTGGCCATTGTGTGACTGTGCTTGGCTCCTGCAGTGTCAGAGCAGGCGTTCTCTCAGCTTCTTCTACTGTCAGCATCGGCCGCCTGCTATACTTGTACTTAAATTCTGCATACTGCAAGTGGCATGGGCTGACAAGAGGAATCCATGCGAGCTTGCACTGACACTGTGTGCGCTCTCTCGGCTTCTGCAGTGTTCATGTCCCAACACAGTGAGTGACCGGTTGCTTCTCTATTGAATCAGGGCCGTGCTGAACTGTTAGTTTGGTGAGTAACAGCTCAGTCGTCCAGTCTACTGCTGGGCGTACTTAGTGGTCAGTATGTTGATTGACAGCTCACTCGTCCACTGTAATGCTGGGGTGTGCTGAGCTGTCAGTGTGTTGACAGCTCAGTCATCTAATCTGAGACTGGGAGATGCTGACTTCTTCAGGTGTGCCCTATTTTCTTTGATTGTCCAGCTACTTAGCTGAGCAGTTAGTCCCAAATCTCTGCCAATTGTAGCATTTTGCTTATTGGTGCTTGTTGGCTCCATTCATCTGTGCTCTGTGTTCTGATCTATTGCTTTCAGACCTTGGACCTCCCCTAACCATCCATTTGCCTTGTCCCTTTGCTTTGATCAGCTATCCTCCAGTTATTCTAAATTGGACCATGACCTGACTACAACTTTTTCTATGCGCTTAGTCCATGATGTGCTCTTTTGGTATCTGACCCCAGAATGTTTGACTATTCTTCCTCAAGGTTTGTCCATGTAGTGACAAGTGTCACAGTTACGGCGTGCAGGACTAGGGATTCAGTTTTGGCAGCGCTCCAAATTAAGTGGTGTAAATCACATAAGGAGAGGTGCTGAGTACTGTGCGCTGAGCCCTTGGTCTCTCCAAGGGTGCACTGAGGACCCCTCATTTACATATGGAATAAGCTTTTTGTGCAGAGCACAATTAGTAAATTCTGTACAAGCAGGGGCCTGACCATAGTGGTCCTACTGTAGACCTAACCCCATGGCTCTGTGTATGCTGCATTCATTGTTGCTTTAGAATCATGTGGAAGGTGATTTAGATCAATAGTGACATAAATTGAATATTTTTAATAATAAAGCATAGCCTAACACATTCCCAGACAAGTGCAGGGAGTTGTCCACACGCCCTCGGCAGGACTTGGACTTGTGCTCGGGCGATTAGATAGTTATTAGGAGTCACAGTGAGGGTATACATACAAGATTCCACATCTCTTCTGAATAAATATTGACAAAGGAGGAATCGTCCCTGTAAAACGCGATAGTGACGACCTTGGCTGCTCCCAACAAATTCCTTCTCTAGAGGAGAACACTGCTTCTCCCTCTGTGTCTGTTTTATGATAACTGCTTTTATTGGATTTTCACATTTAAGATTAGATCATCCCAGCTTATATAAGGCTGGAGCCAGATATATCCTTTATGGAAAAAAATGCTAATATGTTTAAGTATTTCTCTTCATAGAATGGTACATTGTCTACCAGCCCCCCCCCCATACACCTTAGATGGTTGTTGGCCAACCGTTTGTCCGCCAGCTATCTTGGCCGGCTCTTTGCCAAGCGCTCCTGTGTTCAGTGTGATAGTACCGCTATCAGACTTCTCCGCTGGATGTTTGTTTTCAAGAGAAAAAGGATCCATAGTCCGAAATCAGACAATCTCCTCTTGGGGGAGCCGCCATTTACATTGGACAGGTTGGCCGAGTCATCCAATATCGATGGGTTCACGCCCTGAGGAAACTCTTGTGAAACGTGCGTCGGAGTGTCGGGCGGAGCATCATCTCCATCATGAACCCGGGGCACTATTTTTCTCTATCTTGTTTATTTTTTTCCGTTTATAGGATTACCATTTTTCTTTTTACAGTGCCCCTATGGCTTCTATGGGCACATGCACCTGACATATATATCTTTTTTTTGGGTTATGAGCTCTTAACACAATAATAACACCCTGAAACATGGCAATATGATATTGATTTGTCCTGAGGAAGGGGCCAGGGAGCCCTGAAAGGCATTGACTAATCAATATTCACCCTTTCATGTCTCGTGGAATACGGCAGTGCGGTTTTTAACCCTTCATCCTCCCTACTCTATATACACCATGCTGGGGACTGCAGCAGCCGTGATGTGCTTTTCTAGTGGTTGTGACTCTCACAACCACACAAGGTGACGCCTCTGATACCTATTTAGGTCATATTTTATGTCTCAGACCCTTCATCCTCCCTACTTTAATTTTCTGAGATAATGACCCTTGGGTTTTCATTGACTGTAAGTCATAATCATCAACATTAACATAAATAAATATTTGAAATAGATCCCTCTGTGTGTAATGGCTCTATATAATATATGCGTTTCACTTTTTGTATTGAATCACTGAAATAAATGAACTTTTTGATGATATTTTAATTCATTGAGATGCACCTGTATGTTCTAATGAATGCTTGTATGTCCGGAGAGTCGAGGGAGGGTCTTATTTAAAGGGATGATGGTGAAGTGTCCACAGACAGCGGTAGAAGATGCCATTGTGCGCTGTCTGCCGGGCGGATACCGCCTTATTTTCTGTTTGCAGCTCTGTCTGATAAAATTAAGGTTTGATTCAGCGCCAAGAAAATATTTACTCTCTGGGCGCTGTTTTAGAAAATTGATTAAAGCGTCGGGTACATTATGTTGTATGTCGTTTTAATTAGTAATGAGGAGCCGTACTGTAGCTGCCACTCTCGCACCACGCTGCCTACTGTGGAAAGCTGCAAATTAGAGGCTTTGACGTCAAAAGTTTTTCCCATTTAGACAAATGTTTTACTATTTACCCATTACTGGAATGTTTGTAGGAAAGCGGAATTTGCCCAAAGATGGAAAACTTCCCGATATAGCAAAAAATCTGAGCGATTGAAATTGTACATGGGAAACATTTATCATGATAGTTGAGGTTAAGATTTCTTACTAAAATCAATGCTCCATATAATCTGTATATGATTTATGACATAAGGCATAAAGATGGTTCATCAGAAGGGAGATAAGGCCTACAAATTCTGTGGTCAGATGAAATCACTGAATGATTCACTGTTAACTCTTTCTGCAGCCATCTATTTACTATGAAGCATAAAAGCTATACAGCCTTCCTTAATGACTAGGCCTTAAAGAGGTTGTCCACTATGTGGATCAGTCCTTATTAAATGTTGTATTCCCTGCTTAAAGTAAAAAACTAAAAAAAAAAACAAATAAAAAAAAAAAAAAAACAGGCACTCTTCTCACATTGATGCCGATGCCACGTCTTCCAAGTGCTCACATAACCTACTTATGTGACATGACCGCTGCCTGCAATCAGTGGCTGCTAATGTGCTGCGGCGCTCACGCCTCCGCCAGACATCTTGTTCTGTCCAAGGAAAGTTTGTGCAATGCAACCCATGAGCGTCCACTGATTGGCTACAGCGCATATATGACACAATAATCTTGCCTGTGTGGGAAATGAGCATTTATGTGGTTTTGTTCGTAAGCGGCCGTCACACGCTACGATATCTTGAAAGATATCGCTTGAACGCGCCAGATCATACATAGCTTGAACGATGTCTCTGCGTGTGACGGCAAGATACGACGAGCGAGAATTGCTAAAATCGCAAAATCGTGATCTGAGCTCCGGAGCTCAGATCTTGCGATGAACGATTTTACAATCTGTCTCATCGTGGTGTATAACACCACGATGAACGATCTCCCAGCGGCAGAGCCTATGCTGGGAGATGGTAGCTATGGTACACGTCGGGTTACTAAGCGACGCGCGGCGCCTAGTAACCCGATGTGTACCATAGTTACCAACGATCTCGCTGGTCCACATCGCTGGTGAGTCTGTCTGTGTGACATCTCACCAGCGATGTGAGCGATATTGTAAGCAATCGCGCGTGCACGTGATCGCTTACAATATCGCTAGCGAGATCGTAGCGTGTGACGGCCGCTTTACACGGGAACTACAGCATTTAAAAAGGTCTTTTTCAAGTAGTGGACAGCCCCTTTAATGCCTGGCTAATCTTATTCATTTTTGTCTCTGCCTTTCGTGCTGGATGGGGCTTTGTTTCATGCAGGGAACGTATGTATTAGATCAAGCCTTGTTTTGGGGTACATAAAATTACTCTAATATATATATTATCATTTTTACTACTATTATGTATATTTTTTTTTCCACTGTTCACAAATGACACAAAATTACCTGTTGAGTCAATTCTGGTTGTTGTAGTCAGGGATACCTGATGTGTAGTTTTTTGTTTCTTTTTGTGTTGGTTATGAATGAGATGTATTTTATATGAAAAAATTTGCTCTAAATAGGTTAGGATCAATCCGAGCAGACACCAGGCAATCCTACGATTGTGGTGTCCCAAGGAAGCTTCAACAGTGCCGATGCTGTACACTACATACGGTAGTACTCATATCATGTGTTACTCTGGGTGTAATTATCTTCTGAGTATCAATGAGTTAATGGTACTACAGTGCTCAGACTTCGGCTCTTATGGACATGCCACTGATGCAACCTGGCGTGCCCTCGTGATGTCACTGATACAACTAGGCGTGCCCTTGTGATGTCACTGACGCGACCGCGCGTGCCCTTGTGATGTCACTGACGCGACCAGGCATGCCCTTTTGATGTCACTGTTCTCTAGTCTTTCTGCCTTCTCCCAGATTGCTCATCTCCTACTCCTCTTTTCTGGAATGTATAGTGACCACAGCTATTTGCTCAGGACTGGCAGGACACTTTTCACATAAGACTGTAAAGTTTGCCCAGTGCACAGCATGATGGATTAGGGAACTCCAGCCCTCATGGTGTCTTTAAAGCAGGACTCGGAGACTCCTGTGCTTTATGATGGGGATTTATGAGCTGCAGTCCTGGAAGGGAGAATTGTTGGCGTGTTTACTACCTTTGAGTCTTGGCGCCTACGGTTTTACTTCTGCTTCTATGATTTTACATGGATGCACGTGTCGCACCTCTCTGACAACTGTTGCAGAGATATCTGTGGTTTATTGGGTCATAACAGGAGCATAAATGGTTCTGTACAATAATAAATTTTCACTGAAGGAAGAAGGCGTTTGTGCTGAATATTTCCTTACAAGAACACTGACAGATTCAAACAAAGCAGTTGCTTTTTGTTTTTAGTGTTTAAGGAACAATACACTACAGCAAATAACTTAGATTTTACCCCCAGTGTGAGCCGATCACACACTGCAGGCAGCTAGTAAGGGTCTGGGCACTGAGCCTACTAGGGCACCGCCATCCTGCCCAACTACCAAGCCTACTGTAGCACTGCCATCCTACCCCACCCCCAAACCTACTAGGGCACCGCCATCCTACCCAACCATCAAGCTTACCAGAGCACAGCCATCCTGCCCGACCATCAAGCTTACCAGAGCACCGCCATCCTGCTCAACCCCAAGCTTACCGGAGCATAGCCATCCTGCCCAACCACCAAGTCTACTGGAGCACAGCCATCCTCCCCCTCCCCCAAACCTACCGGAGCACCGCCATTTTGCCCAACCACCAAGCTTACCGGAGCACCGCCTGTCCTGCTCAACCCCCAAGCCTAGCAGAGCACAGCCATCCTGCCCCACCCCCAAACCTACCGGAGCACCGCCATCCTGCCCAACCACCAAGCTTACCGGAGCACCGCCATCCTGCCTAACCCCCAAGTCTACTGGAGCACAGCCATCCTGCCCAACTACCATGTGTACCGGAGCACAGTGCTGCATGCTCCTGCTCCGAAAAGGTTCACTTCTCTCTAATAGAGATGACGTAAAATAAAAAAAACTCCTATAATCAATCACCCGAACTCCGCCTAAACAAGAGACCGTCCCTTAATGCTACATTATTAGCATATTACCCGGATACTGTGACACCTTGATTTCTTTTTGGAGTTTGACAACTCGATTAATAGACAAAATGTGCAGATTTCAGGGGAATGTGTTATTTTGTTTGTCCTGTTGCAGGTTTTTCTTTGTTGTTGTTGTTTTGCTTTTTTTTCATCTGAATTATAATCTTGCTGATGTGATCTGTGGTAATGATTGGAAGATTAGATAGGATGTTATCCTGAGAATGCTACACGAAAACATTTCTTGGTGAGCCTCCCGGACAGCAGGGCTGCAGCTGGCTGGATTTACTGTGCAGAAAAATCAACATCACTGTAAATGGGCCAGCCTGGGTTTAAGGGCAGAACCCGGATTATATCTGAAGGTTTCATTGTTTTATTCTCATCTGCAAATTACACTCCTGATGCATGTGATCCACATGGATGGAATAACAATATACCTGTGACTATAGTGCGGCAGATAAAGGCTATTGGCAATGACTACACTGCATATTCTAAGACGTGTAACCCTAATAACCAGTTTGTAAAGCTTTTAAAATTTGCATTTATTCACACCCAGATTATTGTAATCTGCAGTCAGACTGTGTACAGGATGCCAAGTGGTGCGACGGGCCAAACTATCGTGAATATTTTATACCACCAACAAAATCAACAATGGCCGCTGTTACTACAAGCACTCAACAAGCAAAATGATTGATTCACCTTTTACTTCTGTAGATCACATGCAAGATATAATACAAGGTAGGATATTGTGCTACTAGGTTTACTAACATGATTGGGAACATGCCAAAGGCTCAGCCCATCCTTAATGAGGACCTGTGACCCGCCTGGTGCTTGGCAAACTGAATGCAGCGTGTCTGTTGTGTTCAGGGAAGGGGTTCCCCAGGTCTCCAACTCCCTGTAAGCGTTAAAAAAAGACTTCAGAAACCTTACAGTTAAGAGGTCAACTGGGTGGGATCTTAAGAGGTCCTGGTTGCTGGCACAGCCCTCCTTGCCTCCTCCTTGTGTATTCCGCCCCCTCGGAGTCACAGGTCCTCTTTAAAAGGGAACTCCAGTGAGAGAAAACGTTATAGTACAGTCTCTGCCCTGCTACATGAAGAAGCTGAGCCGTACATTGCAGTTTTAGGATCTATAGAGCTCTTATAAATTGATAAATTCATACCTGCTCCACTGCTCTGACCCCCACCTCATGGGACCGAGAATCTTCAGTCTTGACTGTCTCTTGCTGTTGCTGAGAAGAGGAGGTGTGTCAGGGGCGTGGATGCTGGGAGCTGCAGGATCAGCCTACATTCCAGCCCCCTTACATTTCTGTATAGGGAGAGGGCGTTCTCTTGGAAAAATGCTTTAGCACTCCATTGACTTCCATTATACTCGGTACACAAGTTGAGCTCGTCCAAGCGTTCAACTGCTCATTTTGAGTGCAATAGTGCTCGTTCACCATTAATTTTAACCACTTTGTGTCTTTCAAAGCTTTTAAGAAGCTCAAAAAGACTGAGCATGTACACAGCGAATTGGTTTTGACATTGTAGTGCATGTTTATTTGTTTTTTGTTTTTTTTTAAGTTTTAACAGTGTTCTAAATGCTTTTTCAGGTGGGGATTGCAAGGGACCCCCCTGACAATACATTGTATTACCCTTAAAGCTGTTGCAATCACATTCCTTAACCTTTGCAGAAAGTAGCGGCACACGGATTGGATCCAAAAATTTCCGGCGTTTATTTGTGCATCAAGTTACAGGTGGTGCAGGGAGGGGGGGTGCTGAAGGTGCAACGGACCGTTTCGAGGTACTCCTCTTCCACGGGCTAGCCCGTGGAAGAGGAGTACCTCGAAACGGTCCGTTGCACCTTCAGCACCCCCCCTCCCTGCACCACCTGTAACTTGATGCACAAATAAACGCCGGAAATTTTTGGATCCAATCCGTGTGCCGCTACTTTCTGCTAATATCAAGAGTTTTTCTCCAGCAGAGCACCGGATCCCAGACACCGCCGTTATCTGCAAAGAATCTGCAGCAGGTTAGTGCCCGGTTCACTTCTCCCAATAACATTCCTTAACCTCTTAGTAAACACCTAACAATCCGATGCGCTTGGGTAGAGCGGTGGTTAATGAATGTATTGTGATGTGTGTCTCTTTTAAGGCATTACAGTCAGGGCTGTTGTCAGTAAACCAAACCTCCGACTCCTCAATTACCCTGAATCCAACTCCATTAAAATGGAATAGACTCCGACTCCGTAGCCCTGGTGTGTAGTTGGTAAGCCAAACCTCCGACTCAATACACAGACTCAGACTCCTCAATTTTTCTGAATCCGACTCCACCAAAATGGACACAGACTCTGGCCCACAGCCCTGATTACATCCTGTGCAGACGATGTGAGATTGATGCGATTGCGACTGTCTTGATGCCATAAAGTGTTGTTGTCCAAGACAAAGGTTGCTGGTTACGATGTCATAATTTAAGTGGCATTGTCTGGCTCCATATTAAAGAAATGGGTCAGCAGGTTTTTGCTACCTCATTTGGCAGCAACATAACGTAGGCAAAGAAACCCTGAATCACAGGATGTATCGCATAGATTGCTGGGTGCAGGCGTTCTCACACAATCAAATCATTTTGTTTTAGAGACACACCAGAGGTTGGAGAGCTGCCCCTGCAAACACCAGGCTTTATATAGAGATTGGCACCTCATTGTGATTGTGCAATCAGAGAAGGGGGTGTGTCAGACTGCCTTGTGCGTGACAAAGTAGTCCTGTAATGGTAATGGTGATCACAGGGTAATAAAGCCTTAAGTTCAAGTAAACAATGGCATAGAGCCTGATAAGAGAGGCACAGTTCATTTTTGGTTTTTAACCCCGGCAGCATGCTGTCCATAGCTTACATAGCAAAACCTGCTAACAGATTCCCTTTTGATGTCACAGCATGGGTGATGACACAATAGCTCTATAGCGTGTGACATCATGGGAGATCATTAGTAGCATGATCTAGTTGGCCTCCTTAAAGCCGCCACAACATGTGGGCATCATAATAATAATTTTATTTATATAGCGCCAACATATTCCGAAGCGCTTTGCAGTTCAAAGGGGATACAATACCCCACAGTTGTCTATGTGTTTAGTTCTATGTTTGTGGAGAACCCCTTTAATATCTTTAAGTAAATCAATGTCTGGCCCAGTTAAGCTCTATATTATTGTGGGAACAGCTGTAATGCCATGATCACACATATATATCCACAGGCTATTTTCAATTTTTGTAAAGGGCATGAATGGAAACCCAGGGGAAATTTTAGATTGTGAGCTCCTTTGTGGGAAGCATCTGAAATAATGCTGGCTCTGTAAACATGTCGACTGATACTAATCAAAAGATAATGTCACCATGACCGTCACTGCCAAATATCTGCCTCATGTGATGCCATTTATCTAATTAATAGGGTGTGGATACATTTTGTTACTTGGAACAACGAAACTATGCAAAGCTGTAGTGACTGCGGAATATAAAAAAAAATATACTAAAAAGATGGCTCCAATTTATAGAGGACCTTCCGATGTAAGAGCAATTATGTGCAATCTACGGTATATTTTGAACAATAGGCGGCACCTGTAGTGTTACCATCGGATTATCTTTGTCGTTTGCATTGGTGCTTTACTCCACTTTCCCCAGCAAGTCCCATAGACTGCAAGTCCCATAGAGTGAAGCTGAGCAAGTCCCATAGACTGAGTGAAGCTGAGGTCAGGTGTGATGAGGCTCTGGAGAGCCAGGGTTAAAGACACATTGGTGAGGAGATCCTTGGGTTCCCAGTGGTCAGACCCACAGTGATCGGTATGTTATCCCCAGTCCTGTGGGTAGGAGGTAACTAACTACCTTTGGATTGGCCCTTTTAAAAGTACTCGCAGCAGTGACCCTCAAACTACTGTTAATGTTATAAAGGAATCCTTTGATGGTGTTGACTAGAGATGGTACAAATCAATTCTCAGGACCCGAGCCAGCAGCCACATCAGCTGTTCATGGCTGCAGGACAGGAATCCTATGAGCCACCTCCTACCTGATATCAGGAACCATTTCCTACCTGATGGCATCCCTGGCTCCTCTTTAGCCGGCCTAGCATGGAGTCATCATAGTAACATGGTGTCGTCGTTGTAGCTTGCATTGTCTTTGTAGCACGGCTCCATCATTGGTAGCACTTTTTAACCATTGTAGCAGGGCACCATCATTGTAGCATGGCACACATTTGACATTGTGCCTGTCGTGGTTGCTGGCATGTAGAAGGCAATTCACAGGGCTCCTGACGAGCAGCCATAGACTACCTACATTACCACTTGACTGGGTCTTGCGGATTGATTTGCACTAACGCTACCTCTGTGTAGGATTTTTGTAGTAGCATGATTGAAAAAGTGAAATGTCAATCTGGCACTTACCGCAAGTGTCCAGTGGGCGGTCCTTGACTCTCAGCGGTCATCTCTCCACTACCACACCCTACTGAATTCCAGTAAAGTCTGCTCGGCTGCTTTTGGATCATACACAGAGGTGAATAGAGCAGGATGGACAGGGGTGGCCACCTCTTCAGTCATAGAGGCATAACCTGGGTCGCCTTTGCCCATCATAATTGTACAAGCTAGAAATACCTCTTTAATTCCATGATGCTGTACATGTAAAAGAGCTTAAGTACAGGTTATTTGACATCACATAAAATAAGCATGACCTAATCTGAGTAGTTGGATCATCCTGATATAGCTACAAAACCATCGAGACAGATAATGAAGTGTCTGATATAGTACAAAATACTCCCCACTGCAGCGCCGGATCCCCTGCGTCCCACGTGCTGCGCTCAATCCACTAGATGCGGATAATTCATTTAAGGTAGTGATCAATGATCTGTATAATGACATGCATCTCAGCCTCGTCCTTGGGGTGGTGAACGCAGAAGTCTGCAGTGAAGACAGAAACTCCATCATTTCCCCTAGAAACCCGAGAGATAATCATGGACGGTGCCAGTCATTCTAGCGGCTGATTTCTGTATGTATGGGTATCTTATTCTATTTTTGATTTGCAATTTAATTACCCCGTAAATGTTTTCTTTTATTGGATGCTTCAGGTGACCTCTGCAATTTCACTTACAAGTTCTCTCTACCTAGAGCAGTTCTGCTTCATTACTTTTAATTAACGCTTTGAATGTATTTCATTAGCTTCAACCTCGTTTGCTGAACTGCATGTCTGATTTGAGCCGTCCGTATCTCACTGTGGCAGAGGGTGAAGGCACTTGGCCCCGAGGAGCGTTGTCATTGCAGATTAGGATGTGTGGCGGTATTGGGGTCTCGTGTTCCTGCTCTGTCTATATTTATCCCACCTTGCTGAGTGTACTAAGCCCTCCACAAAATTTATCACACCGGCCACCTTGGGATTTGCTCTTGTGACATTATTGTTTATTTTGTGTATTAGAGGGCCCTACATGGCATTTTCTCTACGTCTTCGTTGTAAAATTAAATAACCTTTTACGTGTTAGACATTGCTTTCTTCCAGAAACCGTGCCGTTTTAAAGGGGTAAAAATGGGTAATTAGTGCTGGATCCCCCACTGATCGCCAGAAGGAAGAGCTGGTTGAGTAGGTGTCCTGCTGTGTCAAAGTCAATGGCAATAAGTTCTGCAATCTGTGTCACCAAACATTCTTTGACCCAATGCCCACAAGTGCTCGGCCCAGTCGAGTTTACAGCTGTGGGTGCAGAATACCATCTGCCGAGAGGAAACCTCCGAAGACGACATCGAGGTTCGGTTCTTTTCGGGTTGCCAAACCTTCCGGTCTTGAGCAAACCTGTTCACGTTCAGAATCCTGTTGATTTGCAGTTGCACAGCACTGGTACGAGCATCACTGTGGTCGGGTACAGTTGGTACTTGGCCCAGTACAAGCCGCATGCAGTGTTTGATCATTTCACACTGGGCTTAAAAGCACAGTTTTTGGGTGTATCGTGTGTCCAAAATTAATTTGAAAAAAAAAAAATCCTACCCTCTGTCCCGTGGAGGTTTTTATTTTTTTTTATTTTATACTTATGGCTGGTTGTATGTGGTTGGAGAGCTGATCTGTCCGTCAGTGGCTTCCATTGAGGTTCAGGTCATGTTCGAGTTCACAGTGTGCCAAAAAGTTCAGCTGCACCGTCCGAACTTCAAAAGGTTCACTCGCCACTAATCATCATCCACAAGCACATCAGTATGTCCACCGATCCCACTGACTATCATCTAATGTGCACGAGAGCCTAAAGTTCACCTTACACAGCGACACTGGCTACTGCGCAGGGGAAAGAGGAGATCCAGGGTAACACTGTGGCTCATTCATTCTCGGGATTGCTGGGGACCCCAGGGTTCAGACTCCTCACAGAGACTAGCATTTTGCCACAACTTTATAAAATGTGATTGCCTTTTTTGAGAAAACTCTCAAAATGTTCAAAAAATAAATATAAATTATTTGGGCTGTTTTCTAGTGAAAAAGCTATTTCACTTTCTAATGAAGGACCTGGCAGCACATAACATAGAACCCTTCTAATTACTCATTACTTTGTTTTGTCTTGGCGAATGGTCTTATGGGATAGATGAGGGCGTGGAGCAGATAGTTATTCTTTCGGTGTGTGTGCATTGTCTTCCCACATCATTTTGGTTTCCACCTGTAAGGAAGCATCATGTGTGTCATGTCACTGAGATGTGTAAAGACAAACCACCCATTATTGGATAATGACAATGAATATAATCATCTTCTGATGAGGATTCCTAACTTTAGTACCTTTATATTGTACCTTTGTTTCATATGTGATGTTGGACTTTTCCGGATTTCCTGTAGTTGATCCTTTTTGTTAGTCAGCCTAACCCAAGCCCAATTTAAGATTCATCTGGTAAGCATGTTCCCCGACAATAATGTGATCATGGAAGAATCTACTACATGTCAACATGTCAGATTACCCACCACGCTCGGATCCTTCAGATGGAACCTGAAAACCCAACCTCTAGGAAAGCTTACATCCTGCAGTGACCCTTCTGCTACCGGAGCTGGCGCTTCACCACCACCACTACCAGAGCGGCCACCTTACCACCACCACTGGAGAATCTACCTCACCACCACCCCCGCATGCAGCCGCCTCTCCACCACCGGAGCTACCACTCCTCCTGACCAACTGTCTCCTCCCCATCTTCCTATAGAGCGTAAGCCTGCAAGGGCATGGTCCTCTCCCCTCTGTACCAGTCTGTCATTGTTTATTTGTTCACTGTAACATATATCTGTATCGTGTATGTAACCTTTCTCATGTACAGCACCATTATCCTTGATGTGAGAGGCCAGGGCGAGGCGGTGTCTGAGCTCCCGGTGAATGAGCATAGAGCAAACTGGGTGAGCTGCAATCAAGTTTCTACCATGAGTTAATGGTGCTATATAAATAAGTAATGATCATACTTGGGCCTGTGGTCATATTTGATCCACTTTTTATCCTTACAGCTTTACTCTTTCATCTGTTTCCTATTGGGAAAGCTCGCTGCTGGTTATTTAATCATCCGACTCCCTCATACACAGGAGCGCGCCCCCTCTTCCGAGTGTCCCCATCTGCCCAGTGCCACCATATTTACATGAAAAGGATTTGGTTGGTCATATAAAGTGTAGAACTCCATACATTGGTCTTAAAGTGTATTATTGTGAAGGGGTTGTCCTTTAAGCAACGTTTTTCACCCTTCCACTGATCCTGAGAACGGGGTTCCAGAACTCCAATGCAATAAAGCAGTAGTAAGCATGTGTGATCACTAATGATGAGCGAGCGTGCTTGATACTCAATCAAGAATCGGGGGGCCTCAGTACTCGGCCGAGTATCGTTGATGTTTAGATGTATCATTCGTGAGCGATCCGACACAGAGCCAGCTCCCCTCAGTGACTAATGGGAGCCAGCACCCTAGTGAGAGCTGCTTGCAGTCACTGAATGGCTCTCACTAGCTTCCTTCCTCTTGCTCTATAAACCACATCCCTGAAGCCTTCTGAGGCCAAATGTTTACCAGTATAGGGTGTTTCAATAGTCACTCGTGTATAAACGAATGGTGGTAGCAACTAGTTTTTCTTGAGTTATTATGGGGCTTGGCAGGGTCTGTACTGTACTGTCCTGATGATTGGAGGCAGTGGGGTGCTGTTTGTGACATATTGGTGGCAGCAGTGTGATATCTGCGTGATCTCCAGCTATGAAGTATTTATCATAGTAATGTTATGTTTCGATCCATAACATCTCCTGTTATTAATATATTATGAGGTGTTCAGCTCTATGAAGCTTGATTCACCTTTGTATCTTGCACCTGTGGGGTCAGACTTTATGGTCGGATTAGATGAATGTGTCTTTGTTCTGCAATAGTCATAAAAGTTTGTGGCGGCTTAATGTAATGTGAAGTGGCGGCTAGTTAAACCTCGTTGCACGTTTATGGGTTATTAAATTGACAAAAGGTTCAGTGAGATGACTTATAACCAATCAGCTGGAGAACGCGTCTTAATAAACTTACAGAAAAATCAATGGCATCTTTTGTAGCAGTGAAGTAAGCGCTACCCGTCCAGCCAGCCTGCCCATTCATATGACGTCTTACGTCGGCCTATGGTCGGGGGGTCACTGTCTTGACTTCTGTCCACTTGTCTGTATTGAAGCTGCAACCACAAGAAAATAATTAGCAGGCTACACTTGCTGATGCCAAGGTAATCTGTTCTGTTGTGCCAACCTCCATTGACTATTTTTGGGTCTTTGTGTGACCCATCATGATAAAAATAGGTTTAGCAATAATCCTTAAGTTGAAGCAGAAATGTGACCCTTTTTACACAGACACTTGGCCGACGGTGGAATTTAGTGAAATATTTGTGGAACACGATCATGTAATTAGTGCTAATGGACGTGTTGGATCGCCTTTGGTTCTTCTGTTCCAGCAGATCGGTACAAGAAATGCTGCCAGGATTAGTGAAGGTTTCTGGGATATATGTGACGGCAAAATGTTTCTGCTTTGCGCTCGTTACAGCAAAGGTTTCATCTCCAAATACCAGTCAATATTGTGATATGTAGGAACTTTGTTCATATTTTACCCTCACTCCTCATGACATGCGGTGATAATAGAGGTTTTCCACTACTAATGTGAGCCCCTTTCTTTTGTCCTCTTTCCCAATATACTTCTGCTACCTACCCTGATCCTGTAAGCTTACCTGTCTGACGCTGGGAAATACATTCTATTGTTGTAGCTTTGGTCCTTCCAGCTGCAGACCGGAATTGGACCACTTGAGCAGGGCATGTCTGGTGGGGCTGAGTGCAGGGCTATGGAGTTGGTGTCCATTTTGGTGGAGAGTCAGATGTTTGGGTTACTGACTTCACAGCCCATGCGATTTTGTGGAGTAAAAACCTGAGTCGGATTCAGGGAAATTGAGGAGTCTGAGTCGATGTTGGTTTACCGACTCCACAGCCCTGGCTGAGAGGAGAAGCGAATTGTGATCTGGGCAACCGTGGCCAGACTGCGTTACTCACAGAGAGGATGCTCGCTTCTGCCAGTGATGTGACCTGCTCAGTTGGCCCGATTCCAGTCTGCAGCCAAAAAGGATTGAAGGTACGAAAAATAAAGGTATTTACGAGGCTCTTAGAAATAAGATTACAGTAACAGGGCAGGTAGCAGAAGTATATTGGGAAAGTGTTTAGGCTGCTTCACATTGAGGACCATCCGCAGGTTGCGAGGATCTCAAGCTGTCATGCAGCGCCGCCAGCCCATTTATATGAAAACGCTACGGATGCGCCAGGTCTGGATGATCGGTGCACCCATTAATGCCATGATGGTTCAGTGCAAGGCGGATGCTGTAAAATCAGTTCGTCGCACAGGGACCGACTATGTTGCATTCCTGGTGACGGACAGGTGTGTGAGTTTGTGCGGGATTGCCTGCGCACAGAAAAATGCAGTGAATGGTGCGACGGTCATGCCATCATAGCGCAGTCACGTGCGTCCCATTTCTAACATAGTAGCTTGCGGTGCTGCGGTCACATTGCGAAATTACCGTAATGTGCTAAACTGGGTTTTAATAGTAAAAACTAGTAGTAATACTGTTTTTTAAATTTTCATATCAAAATCTATACTTGCAATTATCACACTGGATACTAGCAGTATTACACTGACACACACCCTAGTTGTACATATAGAAGCATTATCTGAGCATGCTCTGATCTTGGCAAAGGTCATTGTGAAAGGAAGGGGGAGGAGGTGACCTCTATTGTGAATGGCGAATCAATCCTATTTTCTATGCTTTATTGCAGTTCTGTCTGTGATGACAATGAAACATCTGGAAAGTCTACTGTTGCAGGACAGTAAGTGTGAGGTCTAGTGACTAATGTGTCATTTTACAAGATTTTTTTGTTTGTTTGCTTTTCTTATTAGTGATAACTAAACTAGGGATAAAATCAATTATTAAAAATTTGTAAAGCCTAAAAACAATAGGTGTTTTTCTGATAACACATTCCCCTTAATGCCGCAATGGGGAGCTCCTACCTATACTTTTACACATCCAGTCTCACTATTTCACCTTCAGATTATTTGTTTTCCCCTCTGGAAGCTTTATCTGGAGGGTTACCTCCGTCCGTACAGCCCCGCCGGAGTCTGACGCTGCGGCGTTGCATCAGTCAGATCTCCTCTGAACTTTTCCGCACACTCGTAAGTGTGTGACATAATGTGGCTATGAATCATTGCTAATTACTCTCAATTATAATCCATCTTAAATATATGACTTATGTAATCACAACGTTCCTGCTGCCTACAGGACTTCAATCATCCGTCTACTGACACACCTCAATTAGGTACATAGGAAGTGCCAGAGCCAAGTACCATGTCTGGGTGTGATCAGACACACCATTTGCTTTGCTGGATGTAGGTAAAAGCAGCTTTGTATTACAGTCTACCACACTTATCATATTGCTAAAGATTGTGAGATGTGATTCTTCCATAGACATAGCTGCAATGTATGAAAGTGCACATTTCATTATATACCTTTCTGCCAATTAAGATTTTGTAGGAGAACATAAGGCTACATTTGCCACATGCAATGATCTTTGTAATGCAACATTATCTTCTTGTGATGTTTAATGTGATTTGCACCAGCATTACCTGCATTACTTTAATGTCTTCTGCTTTAAGATCCTAGTGCATTGTGGGTCAGCCCCTAGGCATTCCTTGGTAGCCGCTATTTTAAGACAGGATTTGTGCAGCGCATGTATTAGACTTGTTCCTGCATTGCTCTTGAAACCTCCATCATCTTTGCCAAAGCATAGCTGGTGAGAGTATTACATCTGTCTGTTGTTGGTTGTTGTTTGGTTACATAGTAATCGTTTAAGGCTGTGTGCACACAATCATGGTTTGCAGCGTTATGGACGCAGCGTGTTTGTGCTGCTTTGTGCGTTACCAGTACAGTGGATGGGATTTCCAGAAATCTCATGCCCACTGTGCTTCTCCCCTCCGCAGCATTATTTCAGTTGCGGTGCAGGTTGTCGCGCTTCTGCATCTCCTCAGCATGTTAATTCATTGCTGCGGAGTCTGAATGATCACAATCGGGTCAATGCAGGGAAAAGCCGCCCTGCACCGAACGCAGATCATGGGCACAGGGGCGGCTGTTCACACGCGGTTTCCCTCAGGTCCGGAGGCCCTGCGTCCAGGATGCATAGCCTCCAGATCATGTGCAAATAACCTTACCATAGGTATTACATCTGTTAGGAAGCAAGAATCCCACATGTGAACCTCTATCTCGACATGATCCTTTTGTACTGTATATTATAACTGTTTTGTATGGTATGCACAATACTGATTTGTGTTATCTGTATTCTCCTAGTTTTACCATATACGTACATTAGACTACAGAAAGAACAGTTTATTTGGAATACAGATAAGGTTTATGCTGGATCTCACACTGCATGTAAATGTGTAAGAAGGCAGAACATATATCATCAAAGGTCTTTAAGTCCAGGTCTGATGGGCTACAAATTCTGGTGGTCCAGCACAGAATTCCTGTATTTCACTCTTCTGAACCTCACTAGATTTAAAGGGTTATCATTAAAATCATATAGGTAAGGGATAATATGGTAATCATGGTGTTGACATCTGCGACTCCAGCGATTTCCCTAATGAGACTGCGTAGTATAATGCTTGTAGTTTCTACTCCCCTTCCCTTCAACCCGCTCGTTTCTTCCCCATTCTCCGACATACTTTAGAAATTAGGGTGTTAGCCCAAAGTACAGGACGGATATGTATATGAATGACTAAATATGTACCGTATATATAGAGGCACTTAGTTCGGGGCAGGTTTAATGCACGAGGAGGATGCTCATCTACTACGGTGCTGCAGAAGCTATTAAGATGTTAAATGTTTTTGTTTTTTTCTTATTTTAAGGAGACCTTCATTTGGCAACAGCCACTCATCCATTGGCTGTATTTAATATGTAGATCATCCCATTAATTGAAGTTGTATTATCAGACATACAAATGTACTTTACTCGTTACTATCCCATAAGATTGATAAAGTGTACACGCTGAGTATTGGAGCTCATATTTTTCTTGTAAGCTCTTGATTCCTTTTCTTGCATGGAGGATAGTGCAGATCTCATCCTGGCTCACAGGCCGCGTCTGATCACGCTTTCCAGTAGTAGATGTCGCTCTTGAAGAAATCTTTGAATAATACAATATTAATCACCCGATGTGTGACATTTCCTCTGTCCCCGCTCTTTTGAGCGCAGTGGGATTAGTCTCTGACATTTCTAAATCCTTCTTGTTTGCAGCCATCAAAACCGCAGTGTGAATGCCCGGGGACCGAGTGTTTGAAGATTCTCCTTTCTAGAAACATTATCATTATCTTGTTTTACACATTAAATAATGAGGAATATGGGGCTATGCCTAAGTGATCATCCATCAGTTTTGGGATGCATTGTCGTCCATGCGGCCTGAGAAATCATTGTATTAATACAGAGGATCGGCTCGTTACCAGACTAGAAATATTTAATAAATGAATGGATGATTTTCTTTAAAGGTAGCATTACAGATGTGCTCCCAGGTACTAAACGTTACAAAATTATAACCAGACTTCTTAAAATTAGGAGGTTCAATCAGCAACAAATTGACTGCTGCAAATCCCGGGCAAAACAGGGCACTTTGTGCACCCTTGTGTTGTAGCCACACAGTGTGCTCAAGCTGGCACCTACCACACTTCTGACATTACTAAAAGCTACTGGCCCCCTTGTTGACCGACAGCTCTGACTTTACAGGAAAAGGGCAGAGATAGATGAAATACATGTGAGTGAGAAGGTATAGTATTTTTCATCCATGCCAAGGGTGCATTGAGCAGATGGGCTTGGTTTTAACAATTTATTCTGACAGATTCCCTTTGAAGGGAAACTGTCAGCAGGTTTTTTCCATGTAATTCTGAGAGCAGTATGTTACTGAGATCCTGATTCTAGCATTGTATCATTTACTATTGTAATTTAAATAAAATCAGTGTTTTATTATCAGGAGATTATCACTACAGGACTAGGTGTCTTTTGCCTCCTGGTCCAGCCATCCCTCCAACCACTGATTAGCAGCTTTCACTATACAGTGTAAATGAAGAAATTGGAAGGAGAAAAAGCGCAGAAGTGCCTTCTCCAATATAACCACAGGGAAGTAAAAACCTTGAACAGTGAAACACAACCACTGTAATTGTGTAAACCGGCTACTGCAGACCCCCACTGCAGGTACAATATCTGGCTGAAGGGAAAGGGTTCAAACTGCGCTGCCAGAATGTCAGAGCATTTCCCAAATGTAGAAATAAATTTTGACGACGCGTTTTGAAGCAATCAGCTTCGTCAGGACAAAGCCTGAAGCTGAATGCTTTGAAAAGCATAATTTCTACATTTGGGAAATGCTCTTCTCCTTCTGGAACTTTACACTCTTTCCCTTCAGCCAGATATTTTACTATACAGTGTACATGGAAACCTGTCAATCAGTGATGTGGGCGGAATTATACACACTCAGCATCCCGAGCTCAACACTGCAGCACTCAGTAAGTGAGTGATACATCACTGGAATCAGGGGTTCTGCCATGCTGCTGTGAGATAACAAAAGAAAATCTGCTGACATTCCCTTTAATTACTTTCTTGCAGAAAATCATTGACATGGAGTGTTTGCTGCTCTTTCTACCGTAGTTATCTAGATAAAGCAGTGGGAGAATAAAGGTTGATTTTATTGTCAAGCATTCATACCTACATACGTAATCTATCCTTTGCAGTGAGGTGCACAAAGACATAAAAGATGTGATAGTGTATAATAATTGATACAAAGAATCAATTTGGATGCTTAGTCTATGGATAAAGTGACTTTTTTTTCTATTTGACTATCAAAACATAACCTATCAAAACCAGCACTGCTATTGACCGGTCTTGGAAAAAAACTGAATTTGTTGACATTTGTAAATCTGTCAAATTAAAATGACCGGACAGGATTCATGCCCTGCAGTCAGCATGGATCAGAGACGGGAGCATTGCTGCAGCCGTGTACTTTTTATTCTGAAATGCTGCAGTGCTTCAGCAAAAAGCCGCCAAGAGACTGTCATTTCGAATGACTAGATGCCATTGACAGGCTGTTTCCTATACACACCACATGGGTGAAACCTGTCAGTCTTGGGGTAGTGAGAAGCACCTGGAGCCTGGTTTGAACTAGTCATCCGAAATGTCAGGGCTGTGGAGTCAGAGCCGGTGTCCATTTTGGTGGAGTCAAATTCAGGGAAATTGGAGTCTGAGTTGGATATTTGGCTTACTGACTTAACACCCATTGTTGTGGAGTCACTGTCTATTTTAGTGGATTTGGAGTCAGATTTAGGGAAATTGAGGAGTCGGATGTTTTTCTTACCGACTTCACAGCCTTGCGAAATGTAGAATTCCTGTTTGGCTTTTCAAAGTACCTTTTCTTGGAGAAACTGAAAACTAAGAACTGTCACAGCTGATACAATCAGTAAAGTAAGTGATACATCATTGGAATCAGGGTCTCTTCCTGCATTATTGCATAGCACTCACACCACCTACGGATCCTAGGTGAGAAAAAAAACGCATGACTCTCTCCTTACACTCGCCAAGTTTTCTGGCAGAAAATTTGGTTGGTTTTATATACATTGGTTTTTATAATGTCTATTCTGAAATTGTGGTCTCCTAAGAATCAGACTGTATTGGTGAATTTGCCCCTAAGTGGATAATACGTCATTGTAATGGGCATTTGATTTTAATCTAAAAGACTTCTGGGTACGTTTTCTGCAATTGTTAAGTCAAGGTCAAGTTCACACGTTGCGTATTTGGTTTGGATTTTAGCTTCTGGTTTGTAAATAAAATTCGCAGCATTTCTACATCCAGAATACATAAATATTTCACTCACTTGTCTGTGCTTATTTCATGTAAGGCCCCCTTCACACCATAATTTTCAGGATCCGGGACTGTCTGGTGTGAACCGGACAGTCCTGGATCTGGTGTCGGCCCCATAGTATTCCTATGGGGCCGGATTCCATATGATGGCAGTGGTTTGCCATCCGGTTTTGTGTCCAGGAGGATTCAGCAGCTTTCATTTTCTAGCCATAGACTCCCATGTTGGATCCGGGAGCATCCGATTTTGAGCGGTTTTGGCCCCGGGCACAAAAAATGCTGCTTGTTCCGATTTTGTGTCCGGGGCCAAAACTGCTCAAAATCAGATACTCCTGGATCCGGCTCCCTGATCCAATTTTTTTGTCGGATCCGATGCAATCCTACGCCATAGACTCCCATGTTAGGAAGCGCCGGATCGCATCGGATCAGACAAAAAAATCGGATCAGGGTGCTGGAGTTTAGCAGCAAGCGCTGCTAAACTTCAGCACCATGAGCTGTCCCCTCCAGAGATTTCAGGACCGTGGTTAGCTCCCCGCTAGCCGCGATCTTGAAATTTCAGCAGCTGCTATCGGCTGCAAACCAGACCAGAGGACATATTTGCCCTCTGGTTCTGTTTGACAATAGGGTCCGGGGCTGTCCGGTTGACACCGGACAACCCTGGACCCTGATCCATCCGTGGTGGGAAGGGGGCCTCAGTTTGATTGCGAAAAATTCTTTAAAAGAAAAACTTCAGCCAGGCCTGTAGGTTTAGGGCTCTCAAATGAAATGAATGGGTAAAATGTCTACGAAAAGGTTCCTGCAAGAAAAATTAACATGCTACTGATCGTAAGGGTTAAAAAAATTCAACAAAAGCCAAAATCCCTGTGGTGAAAGACACAATATGGGGCAGAGATTACATCAAGGTATCCACTTTGCTGATACTGTAAAATGCTGCCATATCCGCAATGTGTGAACCCGGCTTTACCATTGGTGATGAGACAAGGGGAACATTGCGGTGATTCTTCTCTCTCTCCAGCACGTGGAGGAACATTAGTGGTCGAGCTCCTTTGTTCTACAAGACGTGTTGGATAAATAAGACATGAATTGAATTATTGCAGAATTCTGTGCGTTTCAGCCCTGAAATCTATAGCACTCGGATGTGCACTTAATAAAACGCCGATCTGCCAAGTCAGCAGAACAACTGCTCCCGGTATCATTATCTCTCCTGTCTGTGAAATGTCAGCCAGGAGAAGACTGCTTATGCGTAATTGTCAGGAAATTCAATCCCGCGTTCTAATTATTAAGAGCACTATATGTGTTCTGATATTGGCTAATGACCGGGACTAATTATTTCTAATTAGTTCATGAACAATAATAGAGTGTATCTGCATTCATTTCTAAATTACCGTACTATGCCCCCCCCCAGAATACAGTGTATCCTATGCAGATTGTTACGTCAGACCACTGCTGAGAATTCCCAATCCACACCGGCGCACCGGTGTCATATTCACCCTATGGATCCTGCGTTCTGTGGCGGTATAAATCCATTGGTGTCAGCCTAATGTGCTATTAGCCCAATGATGTGTTTTCTGCATTTGTTTGCTGCCCAACGGGGAGTTAGTCGAGTGCTGTGAGCCATCGGATGGAAGCGTGTGCCTGTAATGAGAAAGCGTACCCAAGGCATTGATTATTTTTCCTCATGTCAGATGTAAATCATATGGACAAGGCTTCTCCGCTGGGAGCGAGCGTCCTGTTGTAGTCTGACAGCTGCCATATTGCTCCAGCCAAGTGCAAACATGAAAGGCTGACCTGCAAGTAACATCTTCATCTAGAAGGACTAACGGTAATCACCACACTGCTGAAGATGGGAATTATCGCTGCCAAATATACAATATTCTAAATGCCAAAGTGTAAAGATTTGTATTTCCAAGAGGGCATTGTCCTAGTGGAGCGTTAGCAATAAAATATTCTGATTTTAATCTGCAAATTCCAACATATAGAGATAACTGTATACGATCCTATTAGTGATGTGCCATCAGGGCTGCGGAGTCAGAATTGGGGTTGGTGCCCATTTTGGGTGAAGTCAGCTTCAGGGAAAAATTGAAGAGTTGGAGTCAGAGTTCGATATGTGGCGTACTGACTTCACAGCCAATGGTATGGAGTAGAGGTTGGTGTCTATTTTGGTGGAGTCAGAAATTTAAGAGTCAGTTGGATTCGGATGTTTGGCTTACTCTACAGCCCTGCCTGCCATCGTAGTGGGCCCATTCTTGTTAATCCAAGAAGAGCTGGAAGGCATAAGGATCCATCACCAAATTTAACATCAGACTGCATATGTTATAGGGGACCTGTCCTCACCATAAATGTCACTTTGTTTCTTTACATACCGTAAATGGTGCAGTTCTCTTCAATCTGGAATTGTTTTCCTCTCCATACCTGAGATAAGCCCCCTTCCCTTGTCAATCTAGTCCAGGGGTCCCCAACTCCAGGCCTCGAGGACCCGCCAACAGGGCATGTTTTCCGGATCTCCTTAGTATTGCACAGGGCTTGGAATCATTACCTGTGCAGATGATCACATTAACACCTGTGCAATACTAAGGAAATCCTGAAATCCTGCACTGTTGGCGGCCCTCGAGGCCTGGAGTTGGGGACCTCTGATCTAGTCTTTTATTTTTAGACAATTGGGTGTGGTTTTCAATGCATTGTAGCATCTTCAAGTTCATACCTACTTGTCTAAGAAAATTCATATTTATGTACATGAAAGAGCAGGCCAAATGTCAGGAACTGAGAAACTAGAAATATGAGACAAAAATGTGCATAGGGTCCTATCAGCAGAGGGGGGCAGATGTCCTATGATAATTGCTCACCTGGCCTGGTTGTGTAAACCCACAACCAATATATGTGGGCGTACAGCTGCTGCTGGATCCACACCTTCACTTGCACCGTGGCAAACAACTGGTAAATAGGACGACGTGTTGGTGATTCGCGGATAAATCCTGAAGGAGGAGCAGAGGCTGCTCCGAAACGCGTCGGAATAAAAACATCATTGCACCAGACTTCTCGGGTCCTGGTTTTCCTTCCAGCAGCGCGGATCACCAACACTTCGTCCTATTTTCCAGGAACTGGGATATCTAAGGACAGGACAAAAGAACAATGATTCAGGACAGCAGCAACATTTCGACAAGGTCAAAATATTAATTGCCGTGATGCTCGTGTGATGATTTTAAAACTATTGAAATAAGCATTTTAAAAAATCTAAGTATATAGAGGACCTGTCACTTGCTCAAAAAATTGAGTTCAATACCTTCAAAAAATATCTGATTTCACTGATTTCTGCCTCTTTTTCCTGTTTTGTTCTCCATATCTGAGATCCTTACATTTGTTGGTTTTGGAGAGCAGTATGAGAAATCTCTGCTTTGCAGTCCAACTTTCCAGTCTTTTCTGGGGAGTGTGCAATTTCACCGCTTCCTTCCAGACTTTGTCAATGACAGCTCAAGACTACTAGATCAGCTGCTGAGCTGTGAGTGGCAGCATCTGGGAGGAGAGGTGAAAGTGTACACCCTCAGTGGAGACTAAAGAGTCGCCCACTTGCACTACAAATAGAGATTTCACATACTGCACTGCAAAAGCAACAATTGTGACACTCTGCAAAAAAGCAACACCGTACAAAAGGAAAAGAGCAGCACAATCTGCCAAGCTAAGGGATTTTTAGAAGTTAACACTTTTTGTTGGGACTAGTTTAGCATGTTTTCATTTTATTATTGGGTAAAAAAAAAACTATTAAAAGTGATTACACAGCCATGTTGGTATGGATTTTTAAAGTAAGCACACCAGCTTCATCAGGTTGAGACTACTTAAAATGTATGTAGATTTTATCATGAAATTTGGTGATAGCCTCGTAGTTTTCAAATATAGGAGAATGTGGGCAGCCTGAATTTTTTTCATCCCCCAGGGAACCACCAATGTTTTAATATACTTTATGCAGTTAGTCTTCTATTACGAAAGAGAACTTGATCTTTGGTGCCACCTTTTGTATGTAGGAAGCCCAAACGTAAATATCGACCCTTTAATGAGCTTTTTCATGTGACTAAGGATAAGATCCAAACCACAAACTTCATTTGCAGGCAAATGTTTCGTGTTGTTGCCTCTCCTCAGTGCAAAGCAGGAGATTTGATTTGGCGATGTGAGAAGCCTCTGGCTGGGGGTGTAAGGGGGAACATTTCTTCATGTGTTGAAGCCAAGCCGGAGTAAAGTGACTTTAGGGCATGCAGTGCTTCTCTGGGAATTTGCAAATAGCTTTTTCAGAAGGAAGAGGGCTTGATCCTCTGGTGCTCCCTATTGGAAGTAGCAATCCTAAAAGTCAACATCGACCCATTGACGAGCCTAGCCACGCGACTTAAATAAGAAGCCAAACCAGAAATGAGATTTCCAGACACATGTTTTGGGGTGCAAAGAAAGAGATCTGTTTTGGGTGGGTAAGAGTCCTCTGACTGTAGTTCTTTTAAAGCTTTGATAGGGATAGAAAAGTCATCTAAAATTGGTCCACTCCTTTGCCGACTCTTTAGAATCTATTGGCAAGCTTGCTTTAAGGGGCCGTACACATTAGATGAGTATTGGCAGAACCCGCAGGCATGGCCCTAGAGTCTGATGTGTATGGAGTGTCCGAGCTCTCTCTTGAATGTTCCGGGGCCTACCGTATGTATGTGGGCTGATCCTAGCTCCTAACGGCTTTACTAGATATAGCATTGGCCAAACCAGCACTTTGGTGTATGGTCATCTTTTAGTTTGTCAGCTATATGGAAAATTGACAGGTCTGGCTGCTCCTCTTCCGGGGAACCTCTGGCCTGTTTCCAGGGAGCAAACAATTTTCTAGGAACTAGATGGAAAGTAAACATTTGTCTGGAATAATCAAGGTCCAGCACTTTTATTGTAATCTTATTTAACTGCTGATCAGATTAGAAAATCTAAACCAAGTATAAAAGCTTTTGTTGCTCAGACAAAAGGCTTGTGTTGTTGTATTAGTCGGTATCGAGTAATCCTAACCCGCGCTCATAAACATGAGCAATGAGAGATAATGGCACAGGCTGGCCATTGTCAATAATGTATACCTCCCGCTAGAAGCATAGAGAAAATAGAAAAGCACATAATGGCCTGAGCGAAACAACACAAGGGTCCTATGAACACACACAGCATATCTGTACAGCTGAATTATGTAAGACTCGCTGGTACAGAAGAAATCAAACTACCTGAGGAAGGAGCGGCTGCCAAATCCCATAGTGCAGACATTATATAACACTCTTTCTCCAAGACTTTTCCAAAGTCTTACTTTTTTTTTGGACATGAAAGAGCTATTCAATATTTTTGCTCTATATAAAAAGTTTCTTTTGGTCACCTGTAAATGTTCGGAGTGGAAAGGCATTCTTATAAAATAATTGACCCGAGGCGTCTAGCTCCACTCCAATCACCAGACTAAAGGAGATGATGGCCCATCTACCAGTCACTGGACTAAAGGAGATGATGGCCAATGCACCAGTCACCGGACTAAAGGAGAGGATGGCCCATCCATCAGTCACTGGACTAAAGGTACCGTTACACGGTACGATATCGTGAACGATATTGCTGAAACGTCACGAGTTTGGAGTTGTTCAAGCGACATCGTTAGGATGTCATTGCGTGTGACTATGGTTACGATAAATCGTTGGATCATTTATCGCAGATTTGAGAACATGTTCTCAAATCACACGATCCATGATCAGCCAACCTGCTGCATCGTTCTGTGTGAGACCGCGATAACTATGTCGTTCACGACTTTGCCCATTCACATCAGTGAACAAGTATCGTTCGCTGGGTTGTGAGAATGATACCTGCTCACTACATCGTTAGTGCGTCGTCCACGATATCTATACGTGTGACATCTCACCAATGATGTTTAAACGATGTCCTAACGACCGCGCGCCCATGAGATTGTTAGTGATACTGTTTCACCATTGAAGCGTGTAATGGTACCTTAAATGAGATGATGGCCCAACCTTCAGTCACCATACTAAAGGAGATGAAGCCCTTCCACCTGTCATCGGACTAAAAGAGATGATGACCATCACAGTTATCGGACTAAAGAGATGATGTCCATCCACCAGTCATCGGACTAAAAGAGTGATGCCCCATCTCCACTCGCCAGACTAAAGTAGATGATGGCCCATCCACCTGTCACCGGACTAAAGGAGATGATTGCCCATCCACCAGTCATCGGACTAAAAGAAATGATGACCCATTCACCAGTCATCGGACTAAAAGAGATGATGACCCATTCACCAGTCACTAGACTAAAGGAGATGATTGCCCATCCACCAGCCACTGGACCCTGCAGCCAAACTGGTCAGTGACTGGTAGTCTCTTTGGGCATGGTTTATGGGAATCGGTACGCCTTATTCCTTTCTTTCGTCTCCTTTCGTCCTGTTTTTTTTCTTCCTCTTGTTACCTTCAGTAAAGTAAGTGTAGTGGATTTGGCAAGCACCTTACCTTATGCAGCTCATCACTGTTTGGAGGGTGGGGGGGGGGGGGGGGTAAAAAAGATTATCCAAGAAAAAAATTCCAACTTGGATCTTATACCAAAACTCTAATGTTCTGATGAATCCTCAGTCATCACATCTAACTTCATTGTGCATGTGCCGGTTGTTGCACAGCTTCTATCCGAACTCTCCGATTATTTACATACAATCCACACTATATTATATCTCCTTTATATATGGAGACATCTCAGAGTCTTTATCAGAACACTATTCCTCAGCAGTATAAGGAAATGCTGATGGTTTAATGTACAAAATCTAGACAGAGCGTTGTCCACCTTAGGTATCTTGACTATACATGTATTCGGCTCTGTCCATGTGTTTTGTTGCTTTGGCTTCTATCTGAAACCTCCAAAGCTCTGCCAAATGAAGGACATCAGCGGCGCTCAACAGACATCATCGACTTATTATAAGGTGTGTTAGGCTCCACTGAGGCATCCAATGTTTTGACAAAATATAGTGCTGAAACAGAACTATATACCCTGTTACATTTGATAGAATCTGCAATGGAGGCACCAATATGAATGGGGCGGCATTTGGTCCACCAGAGAAGCAATCACTATTTCTAGTAGCAGCGCAGTCTGGTTATTAGTGATGGGTCATTATTGGGTCCTACCTCTGCCATCCAACTCCTCCTAATAAGTTATAAAAGGAGGGATGACCCCATTTTACAGGTTCTATATAAGCAGGACTGTGGAGTCGGTAAGCCAAACCACCGACTCAGACTCCTCTATATCCCTGACTCCAACTCCACTACTCCGACTCCCTCATACATGGCTCATGTTTAAGTGATAAATGTATTGTAGTACAATGTGAACATCAGGATTTTAATCATTATTATAATACAATAATCGAGATATTTAGATAGAACATAATAATTTATAATATTCAGCACATTCTGCATTGAACGCGTGTACCCAGTTCACTATATATTTTAGGAGTTGGAAGTCAGTCCATTACCTACCGACTCGACTGCACAGCCCTGTACATAGGTATGCGTTGCAGTGCCTCCTGTACTCATAGACCCAACAGGTACTTTGGACATATAGTTGAAGGATACGTTTTTCTCTCCACTTGGATTAGTAGTCGTGAATTTATAATGTTCTAGGAAATTGCTTTAATAGAGCTTCCCTAATATTCTCAACATAGCCAACATGCTACTATGTTGTCTCCCCGAGGAAGGAGTCGTGATAGGACTCCGAAACGCGTAGGGTGTAAAAAAAGCCATCGTTTGCACGCTAAATCGTGTCAAGTCCTTTCCTATCAGATAAGCAGTGCAGATCCTGGAAGAACTGTCCTCCCATATTTCTACAAGTCATAAATGTTGTCCCTAGAAGTAAACACCACATGTGAAGTTATTAGACAGAGGTGCGGCTGTGGAACACTTAGGATACTTCTCCGGTGTCGAGACGCCCTTCCTGTTCTATGGACTGGTCAGATGACCACATCTCTACCTAGAATGACCCCTGCTATGTGTATTTTAGGGTTACGGGATGAAATAATTAGCAATGGAGGAGGTATCGAGAGGACAGGACCTTTTTAATTCCCAGAATTGGACCGGTCCTCTGCTGCAAAATGATGATCTATACCCAAGCTCGATCAGTATTTCTACCGTAGCACATGCCCAATCTGCTTGACGAGATAAGGGACTGCGCTTTAGTTCCAGCTGTAACCGCACACTTCTAGAAAGATTTCATCATGGCTTTGTCCACTAATATAGAAGGACTGAAGTTTTCACCCAGTGACAGGACTGAGGGTCACGAATACAAGCCCTATGTGATTCCAGGAGTGAATACTGTATTCTTACCCGGCGTTGGCAGGCACACGGCTATTTTAAGCTGAATGCTTTTCCATGACGCTTACTTACATTTTATCTTTTTTTTTTGGTGCCAGCCTAAAAACATAGGATATATCTAGACTATATTTAGAGCTCCAGACCTTTCCATTAAAACATTCCTCAACTTTGTAATATGCTGTATTGTTTAAAGCAACCATGCTTCTCGTTGGGAGAAAAAGAACACTGCCTCTTTCGAGATTTCGGTTTATATATATATTTTATAGTTCACGATTTTGGCAACCACAAAATTAGATGCCTTGCCTAAGCGTGGCGTTTATAGATTTCATGCATCTTACGGAGGCTTACTGGTGGGTTGTTTCAAGAAGCAAACTTTGGAAATAGCCCTTGATTTCCTATTTTCAGCTTAGTTTTGGTCCATGGGACATTCTGGCTCGTTAATAATACACAGCTAGGATTTGTTGCCTATCGCAGTAAATTGGAGTTTTTTGAGAACCTTTAAAACAAGTTTTCCACTACTAATGCGACTCGCTTAATTTTATCCTAACTAACACTTTCCCAATATACTTCTGCTGCCTATCCTGCACCCGTTAGCTTAGCTTTCTGTGGCTCGCAAATACCTTTATTATGGTTGTAGATTTGATCCTTCCGGTCTGTGGACCAGATTCGGACCAACTGAGCAGTGCATGTCACCAGTGTGGACAAGGCTGCCTCTGAGAGTGACAGCCCAACAACGATTTGGAGCACAAATTCCCCTTATCACTCCCATGTTTAAATGGTCGTTCCCTGGTTCGCTCGTACAAGGAGGCTTATACATCGCAGTTGTGTTGCCTGCCGATATCTCCCTGTGTGACAGCTCCTATGCGATCTTGGATTTCTGCCAAAAATGTGTGCGCTCCCGTGCCGTTGTATACAATACCGGAACGATGTTGGGACGTGTAAAGCGGCCATAACAGCCGCACTTAAGGCACGCTTGCGGCAAGCCCCATGCATTGTCTATGGGGCTTGCAGTCAGGTGCTGCCAGTGCGGTTGCGGCAGATGTGGCGGTTGCGGCCGCAAAAAAAACACTGCTGACCGCAGTTCTTTTCGCGGCCGCATCTGCCGCAACCGGCAAAACCGTACTTGCTGCACCTGACCGCAAGCCTCATAGACAATGCATGGGGCTTGCTGCATCTGCCACATTATTTCAAATACGTCAGTGTGAAAGGGGCCTTAGAATTGCAGAGCCCCCAGTCCTCTAATAACCTTGGTCGCTCTTCTCTGCACCCGCTCTAGTTCAGCTATGTCTTTATTATACACTGGAGACCAGAATTGTACACAGTATTCTAAGTGTGGTCGCACTAGTGACTTGTATAGAGGTAAAATTATGTTCTCCTCATGAGCATCTATGCCTCTTTTAATGCCTCCCATTATTTTATTTGCCTTTCCAGCAGCTGCCTGACACTGGCCACTAAAGTTGAGTTTGCAGTCCACCCATACCATTTTGGCCAGTTTTTTTTTTTGTTTTTTTTTCAATTAATCACATGATTATTTGTTTTATTTCCTCTGCCCAAGTGCATGATCTTACATTTTATCTGCTTTAAACTTCAATTGCCATTTCTCAGCCACACCTCCCGTTTACATAAATCCTCCTCTATATTGACTACCCTACAGAATTTACGATCATCTGCAAATATTAACATTCTAATCAGTATGCCCCCTACAAGGTGATTAATAAATATGTTAAAAACTAGAAGGCCCAATGCTGACCCCTGTGGTACCCCCACTGTTAATTGTGACCCAGTCCGAGTGTGTTCCATTAATAACCATCCCCATGCCTTGTTTTCTGTCACTGAGCCAGTTCTTAACCCAGTTATGCATATTTTCCGCTTTCCTCATAATCATTTTATGTATCTTCCTTTTGTGTGGCACCGCATCAAAAGCTTTTGAAAAGTCCATATACACAACATCCATAGCATTTCCCTCTGGTCCACTTCAGTACTTACCTTTTCATAGAAGCTATTCAGATTAGCTTGACAGGAACGATCCCTCATAAACCCATGTTAATACTGGGTCATGAGGTTATTCTTCTTCAGATACTCCAGTATAGCATCTTTTAGGAAACCTTCAAGGATTTTACCCATAGTAGAGGTTATTCTTACCAGCCTATAATTTCCAGGCTAATTGTTTTGTCCCCTTTTTGAATATTGGCACCACATTTGCAATGCGCCAGTCCTGTGGTACAGACCCTGTTATTATGAAATCTTTAAAATGGTTGTTCTATTGCAGTGCTTAATTCCTGCAGTACTTGGGTGGGTGTATGCCATCCAGGCCCGGGGATTTGTTAACGTTAGTGATTTGCTAATGGCGTCGTACTTCCTGCTGGTTTACGTTTTGCTGCTTTATCTGAGAGCAACATCTAGGGACAGAGACACTGATTCCAGACATATCACCGAGCTGCTTCCTGTCATTTTGATAAACACTTTATCTGCTGCACATCTATCAGTTCTCTGAATGCTGAGCTCTGTATAACCCTCCCACATCACTGATCGGCAGCTTTCTGTCCATGTACAGTGTTTACAGAAAGCGGTTAATCAGTGGTGGGGGCAGAGTAATACAGAGCACATTATTATGCTTGACTACCTGGCAGCAGGTTACTAGTCCTCTGATGATAAAATCATTTTCATCATCAGGAGATTATCAGAACTGCAGCAAGCAGCCCAGTAAGTGACAGAGCTCTAGAATCAGGTCTGTCTTTACATTATGCTGCTCTCAGATTAGGTGCAAAGACTGGTGACAGATTCCTTTTAATAACAGAGGAGGATTGCACTCTGCAGTTATGGAGTCAGCAGTGCATTGGTGACTTTTCCGCCTCCTCAGTGGCCTCACTCTGTAACTTTACGTGGTCTCAATTTCGTGGCTGAGCTGCTGACAATCTTAAATGCTTTTCTTGTTCAATAATAAAAATAATTGCTCTTTAATATGAACCATTCCATCACAAATGTATGTAAAGTAAACTACGGTGTGGGGACTGAATTTTATCCCTGGATTCAATGAAAACCCTGATGTCAATGATAGTGCGAGTCCCAATACTTGTCTCCATACATTGTATATTAAGACGGCAACACTTTAGCTCTTTTAGCTGGTTTCACATGGCTATAATGCAGGCACAGTTTAGGAACTGTCTTGTTTTTGCACCACCCCCATTTACCCAGAATTTACAGTACATCATCATGGAACCCTAAATAACTAAAGGAACCTGTCACGTGGAAAAAATGCTATTACCCTGCAATATGGGTTCATCTTCAGTTCAGTAGCATTCTATCTTGCCCTGCGTTTTGTACGTTAATCCTCCCGGCAGCATTCTGGTTTCAGTCGTGGGGGTGGAGCCAGTGCGTGTTCAGTCATCACTTTGTGTATGAAGAGCAGCGGCTGTAATTAACCCCCCGCACTGTGTGACAGTCGCTCAGCAATATAACCAGCTGTCATTAAGTATAGGGAGTGGCAGATACACAAAGCGGTGACTGAACCCGCGCCTGTGCTGCCTCCATGACTTAAACAGAACACTGATGGGAGGATTACCTGTCATTTCCTCCTGGCAGCAGTATTTAATGTGCAGGTTCAGAATGATACTAACCTGCAGATTAACCCCACATCTGTAGGTTAGTAGCATGTTTTCATGTGACAGGTTCACTTTAAGGTCTCTGTAGAAGAATAATGGAGATCGGAAGGTTACCCCCGGCTATATATGTTTAAAATGTTTCAATTCTACTGAGGTCACATTCCGGGAACCATGTTGCCCTCCATTTATAACACAGCATCATACATGCGGTGATGAGTCTGATCTACAAAATTGGGTGAGAGTAAGTCATGGAAACAGTATGTGAATGTGCCCTTAAAGGTATACTGGTGAGATGTAAACCCAGACGAAGCTCTGCCACCTGGTGTATATATATGTATACTCTCTGCTCAACTGCTGCACCGCACAGTGGGGTACGCAGTGATTCTTGGCTGTTTAACAATCATTCTGAAGCATTTCCAAGAACTTTGTATATATCAATTTCTTTAACTACGTTTCTTTCTATTCTCCCTCTTATTACGGTGCAGTAAATGTAGCTCCAATGTGAATTAATCCGACCTGAACTTCATTTCCACGTATTTGTATATATGACTTGTTAGGAATCGGTTACCGGAGTATAATTAATAGCCCCTGTGTAAATCCGTTTTGGAGCCTTTAAAGCATTATTCTTGATATTTAAACCCTTTGCTTGGCAGCTAACCTCATAAGACAATTGCAGGCAGGGGCCAGTTCCTCAGAAACCTAAATTTGTCTCCTTCCTTTTGCAATTTTTAAACAATAAGTGTGCATGCCAGTAACTTAACATTTAGAAAAGCTTCCCTTAGAAATTATGTCAAGATTTATAATCTATAAAAATGTGACCTTACCGAAATATCAGAATGACTGGAATTTTAACAATGCTTTGATAAGGTGGGTATACCAATATAGCATCAGTGGGGATTGCCAACTTTGCCATTCATTGCTGTGATTTCATTACCAAGAACCAGCTACAAGGAATTTCACAATTTACTCTAGACCAAGGGTATCAAGCTCCAGGTCTCGAGGGCCACTCACAGTTCATGTTTTCAGGATTTCCTTAGCATTTGACAGAACCTTGGACCCAGTGGCGTAACTTGAAGCTCATGGGCCCCGATGCGAAAGCTCCAACAGGGCCCCCAATTAGTACAAATCTTTAATAGCATTAGTCTATTTCTATGGGCCAAAGTGACTTTTGGGGCCCCCTAGGCTCCAGGGCCCGGGTGTGATCGCAACCCCTGCACCTGTTGTAGTCACGCCCCTGCTTGCTGGATGTCCTCTCTCCCGGGAGCACCGTTAGCAGTTTTGCTGTATATTTCTATAGTATTTTTCACCTTGCCTTTCTTCTGATTCAGTCCTGAGCTATTTACTTACTCATGGGCTTCAGTATTAGTATTACATATACGTTGACCTGCTGTAACCTCTCATGTTAAGGCCAAACTTGTTGGAACGTGATGTTCTATAGCAATTGTGAAAATATATATTGTGGTGAGGAGAATAGTTTGAGTCTGGGATTTCGACAAAACAGGATTAAGGAAATTTGACCACAGATCTTTTACTGCTCAACCAGTAAGGAAAAGTCATCTCCAATTAATCCATTAAAATAATATTTAGGTTTTTTTTCCAGAGCGATCAAGACTCTGATTCATGTCTCTTCAATCTATGGCCACAATTGGACTATTTTTTATTGTACCTTTGCTCCCTAAATGCAAAGTGATGCAAAGGTGTAAATCAGGGGTCAACAGGTCATGTTTTCAGGTTTTCCTTAGTATAACACAGGGGTTGGAATCATCACCAGTGCGGGTGATTATATTATCACCTGCGCAATAATAAGGAAATCCTGAAAACAAGACCTGTTGGAGGCCCTTGAGGACTGGAGTTCCCCACCCCTGTTGTAAATAATTTTTGTCAAATTTTTGTAACCCCTTTCCTCCTTTTTATAAGGCAATCTGTCAGCAAGTTTTTGCTACCTCATCTGAGAGCAGCATGTTGTAGGCAAAAGACGCTTTACACACACAAATATCTGTGACCAACTTCTGAACAGATCTCTGGTTGCAGTGAAATAATGGACACATTGTTACATTTGTACACAGCCACAAAATGGAACAATGTGTCCATGATTTCACTGCAACCAGAGATCTGTTCAGAAGTTGGTCACAGATATCTGTGTGTGTAAAGCGGCCCAAAGAGATTCGGAATCCAACAATGTCAACTTTAGATTACTGGATGCAGCAGTTCTGACACAAAGGTTTAGAATTTAAGGCCGCGTCACACACTACGATGTCCCAGTAATCCCACCAATGATCGTGATCGCTGGGACATCGCTATATGATCGCTGGTGAGCTGTCACACAGGCAGACTCACCAGTGAGAATGCTGGTAACCAGGGTAAACATCGGGTAACTAAGCAGACCGCTTAGTTAAGCAATATTTACCCTGGTTACCAGCTCCCAGCGTGTGCTGTGCAGCGCTTGGAGGTTGTTCATCGTTGGTCTTCCGCTGTCACACACGCCGATGCTGGCCACCCAGCGGAAGACCAACGATAAAACTAATGGTCCTGGCCATTATTCGACAATTAACGAACTTATCATTGGTCGTTGATACGTGTCACACACAACAATGTCATTTCGACGTCGCTGCAATGTCACAAAACGGATGACGTTGCAACAATATCGTTAACAATATCGAACTGTGTGACGAGGCCTTTAGGCATGTAGTAAAGCGGCCCCTTCCCACACCAGGCTCTCAATAGACATTGTACATTGACAGTGAGGAAGGAATGTATCAGACTGATAATCTAGTCCAGTAATGGTAATCACCAGGTGATAAAGCATTTAGTTTAAGTAAACAATAGCAAACAGCCTGATAACAGAGGCATATTTGATTTTTTATTTTTTTTTATAACCCCTACAGCATACTGTCCTCACCTGCTAACAGATTTCTCTATGTTTCACTCAGATGTCCATGAAGCATGGACCGAGCATGGACACCCCTTTTATCTTATTTTGGTTTTGTACTTTGATGCTTATAGGCTGCAGAAATCGCAAGTAGAACACAATTTTAATTTAATCCTATTGTTTAATACAATGGAATGATTTATCTGTGACGCACGGGACAGGTATTGTATACAGGTATTTAGTATACATGCCCTATGCTTTTCATATGCCTCTTTCCCATTCCTTATTCAGGTCACTGATCCTTGCCAACCACTCATGGATTGGGTTTGTTCATCGTAACCGGCCGGGTTAAGAGGTTGTATGGGACATGAATTACTGGGCTATGCTGTAAATCTTCATGATTGTTGGTCGTATCATGACCTCTTTCCTTGTCTTCTGCTTATCCGTTCAACGGGAAATTATTTACTGCCCTCTTAAGGATATGTGGAAACCGGTGTCACACGCCTTGCTGCTTACAAGATATTTTTGTCATATGTTGTTTGCATGAACAAGTCTCCATGAAAGGGAAAAAACAAATAAAAATCAACTTTGTAACCATGTAATGGTAACAGTACTGTACCCTCTGCACATGTACTTGGCGGTGGGCCCAACGGTTGAGGTCTAAAAGTTTAATGACAATAAGAAAATTGATGGCACTTCCTGCAAGTCTGAACAGAGGCATACTGAGCATAACATATAATAAACAGTCAGCTGCATTCTAACATGCTAAGGAATGCAAACAGTGAATATAGGAATATGAACATGCATCACTGCTAAGGAAAAAACATGAAAAAATTGAGATACTTGTCAAACAAATAGGGCCAGATTTATTTGATCCCAATAGCCAAGCATCAAAGCTACTGATGAGTGAGGGTAGGCATTACTATTTGCTACTCCCATGGATAGTACGGTATTCGCGTTAGGCTGCTTTAACATCACGATTTTTTCCTGTCCGTAGGGATCCTGTTTTTTGCAGGACCCCACGGACAGGAAAGGACAGGATCGGATGTGGCCTTCGGATGCCATTTCTTGTGTCCGGGTCCATGATTTTCATGGATCCGGACACAGAAAGGAGCCCGAGCCTGCAAAGCGCAGGCAAGCAGTACACTTTCACTTTCGCAATATATATACATACATTGCGGAAGTAAAGCAAGTGTTAAAAATAAAAAACAAATCCTCACCTCTCCGGCGTGTGTCCCGCGATGTGCAGCATCCAGTTCCGAGGGTGGTATCAGCTGACCGGGCAGGGCGGGGCAACCCGATTAGCTGATCAGTCATATGACCGCATCAGCTGAGCTGCTTAAATCGTGCGCCACCAAAACCAATCGGCGGGGGCGATTTAAACTGCGCTGTTGCGGTCATGTGACCGATCAGCTGATCGGGTTGTCCCGCGCTGCCCGGTCAGATGATCTAGGTCCTTAAGCCCTCGAAGCTGGATGCTGCACATTGCGGGACACATGCCGGAGAGGTGAGGATTTTTTTTTTTAACAATTGCTTTGTATATAATGTATATACATTGCCAAAGTGAAATATCATGGGAAGAGCAGTTTTAGTGTACTGAGCAAGCTCAGTATACTAAAATCGGGTCCGGGGAACGATTCGATGTTTTCCCGGACCCACGCTCCATAGGCCCCGATGTTATTTGTCACCGAGCGCGCTGGATCCGATTGTGTCCGATATGGTACTCTGTAGCGGATAGGCACCCAGTGCCTGGATATGGGGAATGAACGAGAGATCCGAGTCAAATATAACCCCAAGAGAGCGGGCGTGCTGCTGGGAGTAATGGTAGAACCACATACTGCAATGGCTATCTGACAGGAAATGTGTCTTTGGGTTAAAAAAAAAAAACTGGTTTATATCGGCGGACCGGGAACCTGCTATGATAGAGAATTAAAAACACTTAGAGCTCATTGGGAGGAGTGCATGGACAGTAGGCATGACCCCATAATCAAAATAACAAAACTGATGGCACTTCCTAACCTGCAAGTGTGAACAGGTTCATATTGAACTTGACTTATACTATTATAAAGAGAAAGCTGCTCTCTGAAATGCTAAGGCAAACAATGAATATAGGAATATGGACATGCATCGCTGCTAAGGAAAAACATGAAAAAATTGAGATGCTTGGCAAACAAAAAAGGCCAGTTTTATGTGAGGCCCAATAGCCAAATGTTTTAACCCATAGAGAGGCATTTACTTAGGCACTTACGTAGGAAAGAGATACGCCTTGATACTGGTCACTGGGCTCAAATAAAATTGGCCTTTTCTGTTTGCCAAGTATCTCAATTTTTTCATGTTTTCTTTAGCAGTGATTCATGTTCATATTCTTATACTCATTGTTGCATGTCTTAAGTATTTCACAATGCAACTGTCTCTTTATTGTAATAAAAGTTTAGTCTGTAAGGACCTGGACTTGATACACGTGCTCGTACTACATGGACAACCATTTATTTGCATGGTCGGCATGTAATCTTGCTTTTCTTCAGCAGCACCAGTAATTGGGACTGCAACTTTACACTAAAAATGACGGTGGTTTTTCTGTCGGCCATGTTCTCATAAGCAATAGCACTGCATTTTTGTCTCCATTTTTCCATGAAATCTCTGTAATTGTCTCGCTCTTACTATGATTACAGAAAATCGCCATGTAGTCGCATTGTAGGAATATGGCCTCAACCTGAAAAAGTGGTCGCTTTGATGAAATCTGACAATTCTTTTATAGGAGATTGAGGATACGAGGCAGCCGAGCTCTCATTTGGCAGTCCGCCATCTCTTCCAACTTCCCATACATGTAGACCAGCATTCATGTGGTTTCAATGGTGGAGAATGCTGCTGCAAAATTGCCCTGGCAGTCGCTCATCTCCTGAATAACATAAAGGGTTAGAGGCGTTAAAAGTTAAACCCCATGACCCTCATCTGCCCTCCAATCCTCTGTAGAGGCCACATTAGACTGATGGCTGATCACAGTGGTCCAATATTGAGGGGATTGAACAACTTGAGTCTAATGTATATTGCCGCCTTAGGCTACATTCACATGGTGCGCTATTGCTGCATTTTCCACGGATCCGCTATTTGCAGTGATGACATTGGCTGTCTCGGCCAATCAATGCATTTCTCAATTTTGCATTCAGATGGGACGCTTTGTATGGATCCGTTCTTGGGCTCAAGAACGTATCCTCACAAAGAATGAGCATGGTAATTTATGTGGGATTTTCTGCTGCAATAATTACTCACCTTCCCACACTCTCACGGTGATCACCAGCGATGTTCTCATTTCGGAGGCTGCAGGACTTGTGAGTTAAGGGCCTGTTACACACAACCATTTTGGTGATGTTGCAGTGGTGTTGAAACAACATCGTCGTGTGTGACACGTATCAACAATCAACGATAAGTTGTTGATCGTAGATTTATGGCCAGGACCATAAATCTATCGTTGGTCTCCTGCTGGGCGCCCAACATCGGCGCGGGAGACCAACAATCAACGAGCTCCCAGCGCCGCACAGCACACACTGGGAGCAGGTAACCTGGATGAACATCGGGTAAATAAGCACCACGCTCAGCTTAGTTACCCGATGTTTACCCTGGTTACAAGCGTTCTCGCCGGTCCTGATCGCTGGTGAGTCTGCCTGTGTGACAGCTCACCAGCGATCAGTTCACAATGTGGCAGCAATCCACATCATTGGTAGGATCGCTGCCACATCGCAGCGTGTAACGGGCCCTTTAGGTGTTTGGTGCTTCTAGGACCTGGCACTGCACCATGTGACTGAGTGACGTCACTCAGTCACAAGCGCAGGTCCTAGAGGAGCGAACAGATAACTCACAGGTCCTGCAGCCTCCGGAATGAGGACATCGCCGGAGATCACCGTGGGAGCGCGGGGAGGTGAGTAATTAGCGGGCAGATAACGTCACACGGCTGTTTTTTTGTGAGATTCCGTTTTTGGTGCCGTTTCTGCACCAAAAGCGGATTTTCACAAAACGCTGTGTGTGAACGTAACCTTAAAGGGACTCTGTCACACCGAATGACCGTTCAAACAAAATACAGGCAATCTGTGCATCATGGCAACGCCAGCACCTTCCCACCTCTCTGTGATTGAAAGCTCTGGCAAGAGAAGGGAGGAGATAGATGGGAAAATGCTCGGAAATGTTTGGCCATGTCTTGATGCTCTGAGCGCCTGTTCTTGGTTTGAACAGTCATTCTTTTCTTTACGGAGGGGTTTTTACACAATATCAGACTTTTTCTTTCTTTCTCTTCGTTACTTTTCCTTGTCCATTGAAAACATTTTGTGTAACGTTGTATCAAACTTTGAGTTCAGTTTGGGCCTCTGTGCAGATTAGTTTCTGGGTCCTCACGTGTCATAAAGCTCCATTTCACAGGCTTTGTGCCTGCTCCTGACGTTTATATCTAGAGAGCGGGGTATTAGGGAAAGCTTGTTAACCTCTTAAGGTGATTTGCTGTGGATTTCTGCTGGAATTGATCTTCTTTTCATTGGAAGGAAATGTGAAATCCTTACAGCTGAGGAGTGTCTGGCTGCTTGATGATTGTTTTTGCACATTTCATGTACACGTCTCCCTTTTACTGCAAGTCGTAAATCTTTTTTTTTTTTTTTTATAATTATTACATGTTTTGTGATTTTCTGAAGATCTCCAAGCCCAAAGATTGATTTCTGATAACTATAATCTATATATCACCAACATATTGGCACTTCACGATTCTGAGGTTCATATAAACATAGTCATAAGTAACAGTCATAGAAAATACAATTAAAGCAAAAATAATGACGACCTTGCTCATAAGAGCTTGCAATCTACAATGAGGTGGGGGTGACAAGAGTACAGGTGCTTATTTACAATGATGGTCCAGCCATCTTGAAGAAATAGGGGGGTGGTAAGGGCTGCATGAGTCCTCACCAGACAATTTGTGTAGAGGTTTTGGAGTGGAGTTTGATGGAGAATTATGTTCTGAGAAATAGATACCGTATATAGGGCTATATACCGTGTTTCCCCGAAAGTAAGACCCTGTCTTACATTCTTTTGGGGGCCAAAAGTGGCCCCCTGTCTTACTTTCGGGGGGGGGCCTTACATTGGCGGCCCCAGCCATCACCCATCCATCCACACTGCGCACACACACACACACACACACACACACACACATCCATAGATCCATACATACACAGATCCATCCATCCATTCACACTGCACACACACACACACACACACATCACACATACCCCCCCCCCATACAGCTGCGCTGCCGGTACTTACCGGCACAGCTGTTCGGTGTCCCTGTCCCTGGTGTCCCCGGTGCTCCCGGCGTTCCTCTGTGTGGTGCAGCCTCATAACTATGTCATCCGGGCTGCCGGGCATATCCCGTTCATAGCCCGTCCATTCACAGCCCCCCGGCCCTCTCTCTGTAATCACGGAGCTTCCGGAAGCTCCGGTATCCAGGCAACAGCAGAGCGTGATGACGTCGGGCCAAAACGTCTCGGAGCGCCTATGCTGATTGGCTCAGGCGTCTGAGCCAATCAGCATAGCCGCTGCGATGACGCTCTGGCCTCTGATTGGCCAGACGTTGTCATGCTGCTGTTGCCTGGATACCGGAGCTTCCGGAAGCTCCGTGATTAGAGAGAGAGGGCTGGGGGGCTGTGAATGGACGGGCTATGAACGGGATATGCTCGGCAGCCCGGATGACATCGTTATGAGGCTGCACCACACTGAGGAACGCCGGGAGCACCGGGGACACCAGGGACGGGGACACCGAACAGCTGTGCCGGTAAGTACCGGCAGTGCAGCGGTGTGTGTGTGTGTGTGTGTGTGTGTGTTGTGTGTGTGTGTGTGTGTGTTGTATGGATGTATGTGTGTGTGTATGCATGTGTGTACCCCTCCCCCCCCGTGTTTCCCTGATAGTAAGACCCCCCCTCCCCCCTACCCTGCCTTACATTCGGGGGGGGTCTTAAATTAGCAGACTCCCCCGTCCCCCCCACCCTGTCTTACTTTCGGGGGGGTCTTACTATCGGGGAAACACGGTATAAAGGACTTCGATTAGGGAACGTGATAGGCCACTCTATCATTATGGCTCCTATGCCTAGGGTGCCTCTTGCGTCCATTAGGTGCTTTCATGACATTGCATCAACCCAGTAATTGTAAAAGGCTCCAAGAATGCGATCATTCTTGGGTTTAGGTGAAGACGCAGCGAGCACAACGGTTTGCACCTCTCTGGTCCTGGTGCTGAAGTGAACTCCAGAGCAGGGTTGTGTGAATCTTTTTGCTTTTGTCCTGTGTTTTGTTTCCCAGTGGGTCCTTGCAGGTTGCTGATTTCTTTCCTTAGTTGTTGCATATTCAAGTGCAAATACAGCCTAGTTCTATTCATTTGCATTCAAGATTGCAACTGAGCAGCAAAGCTGTGTAATCAGGTTCAATATTCATGCATCTGCTGAAAGGAAATGGCATGTGAAGATAGAATAACTATTTTAATTCCTGGATTTAAATAATTGGCAACTCCCAATTTTTCTAACGGTAATGAATACGCCGTGTGTAGGAAGTAGCAGTACGTAGGTTTAATTAAAAGAATATCCTCCTGCAGGCGTGCTGCTTCCTTTTTGTGTTGGAACACACTGTAATTGGGAACTCACTGGCAGAGTTTCAGACAAAAACCCATGATGTAGTAATGGCCACCTGCACATAGAGAAGTGTGCGCTCCTAGGAAAATCTGTGACTGTACTGTGGAAATGCCGCCCAATGTATCCTTATGTATCGGGTCCACCATCACGTGTACAACAGATAAAATCATTGCTTTTCTCTTTTATTTTTTCCTAAACTTAAAGGGGTACTCTGGGGATATAAACTCTTCTACTGGCCCTGCCCTTATAAACTATAAAGATGAGAACCATAGCGCTGTTCCTCACACTACCTGTAATTCAGTGTGACAGTGCAGCTGCTCCTCAGTGCCCCTCACCTTCTGGGACATTACATCAGACATCAGGGGGTGTGCCATGCTGCCTAGTAAAAGCCAGCCCCCTGATTGGCCACTCCCCCACCACACCCCCGTTATCATTTTAAGGAAGCAGATGTCAGGGTGCTGCTGTTACTCGGCAGCAGGAAGCAGGCCACGCCATGGAAGCAGACATTATCAGGGCACTGGGAAAGGTTCCGGCATAACCATCTGATAATATCAGCAAACTTTATTTTATTCCCCATTAAAAGGATTCACATGAATAACTAAAACCTGATGCGTTTCTGGCGCAATAGGTGCCCTTAGTCATTCTTTGATTAACATCCCAGAAGGGAGGAGAAGCACTAAGGAGCAGCTTCACAGTTTCACTGAATTACAGGTAGTGTGAGGGTGAGGAACAGCAGTATGGATCTTATCTTTATAGTTTGAGATCAAGGCTAGTAGAAGGTTTTTTTTTTTTTTATTTTCCTGGAGTACCCTTAAAATATGTTCTCCTTTCACATGTACCGTAATAGATGATTTGTTGCATTTGTTGGCTAATAAAGTTGCACTGCTTCCACCCCCGGATTCATCCACAAGTGTTTGTTTTTTTCAGGATGCAACTTAACGCGGTCAGTGAAAATACCGGTGCATCCAGTGGATTACCTGTTTCTGCCATATCGGGGATAAATGACCACCCCCAGAGGACGTGACATTTAGAACTGCGTTCTGGGCATGCGCAGGTCAAAAACCCGGATCCAACGGAATGCGAAGTCCGCTGTATCTGGGTTCCATTGGACACATGCTGATTTAACCCCTAGTGCCCCAGATCCGGGTGCTTCCAGGTTTTGTCACGGAAACCAAAGATGCACCCACGATGCATTTTGGGCTCAGGAAAAAAAACAGTAACACACACGGATCAGGAAAAAAGTATCTTTACTGGATTGGATGCACCCGCAAGTTCAACTGGCCCCATTGACAGTCAATGGGGCCGAAAACTAATGCGGGTGCATCCAGTTTAAGCTGGATACTCAAGTATGTAAAAAAACATCGGTGTGAGACCAGCCTAAGACAGTCTGCAATCTGCATTTTTTCATTCATTTTCAAACTCCCTGAGATGCATTTTGCAGCCTGATCCAAGTAATAAAAAAAAAAATCTTTCTTGTATATATATATATCACCAGCTTCTATCTGATCTTATTCTTCATTATGTCATTTCCTTTTTATAGCCGGTTTTCTCTGCCCTCCTTGAGACTATACATGCTTTTTCCCATCTCCACACTGTGCAGATGTGTGTTCACCACCCCTCCCTGATTCCATCTCTAGCATGGAAGGGGAGGGGAGAGGAGAAATCAGTCAGAACCAGAAATCATTTATTATGCTTTGTGACTCGGCTAGATGAAAAACATACACTCTGCAGCTGCAAAATAGTAGATCTTTTTAATTCGCTATATATGTGGTTGATGTACTACATAGTCGTTAAGGAATATCTTATTTTTCTTTGCTATTTCGGTACCTCACAGAACCATCGATGATGAAGCAACCTCTTTATTGTTAGATGGGAAAGTATTGGCGATAAAGACTGATGATTCCCGTGCTCTTCCTATCCTGCACAAATCAGACATTCTTATTTTCTAAATATTTTGTCATTGTTCTAGTTTGACTGGTTTTACAGTAAAAAAAAAGTTTTTTTTAAAAATAATATAATATGAGAATAAAAAGAAAATATAACGCATTGTATAGCATCCATTCTGAAATAGTCAGAAAGAATCTCCATTATACCCATTCAGAGAAAAGTGTATTATTCCCTATATTGACTCAAAACATATTTCATAGTCTTAAAGGGAATCTGTCAGCAGTTTTTTTCTATGTAATCTGAGAGCAGCATGATGCAAGGGAAGAGACCCTGATTCCAGTGATCTGTCACTAGGTTGTGTTTTGCTGTTACAATACATGCAATGTTTCATGATCACCAGGATATTATCATTACAGGACAGCTGGCCTTGTGCCTCCTATTCTGACCCCACTCCCACCACTGATGAGCAGCTCTTTGGCAGCTCTCTGTGTATACTGTATATTGGCAATCAGTGGCATTGATGGGGTTATACAGGGCCCAGCATTCAGAGCTCTGCTAGATCTACAGCAAACTGATAGTTTACTGGGTGCAGCAGTTGTGATACAAAGGACACATCGCTGGAATCCGGGTCTATGTCCATATATCATGCTGCTGTCAGATTACGAAGCAAAAACCTGCTGACAGATTCCCTTTTACAGAACGATAAAATTAAAAAAATAAAAATAAACCTGCGTTTACACGCCTCCTCCTTGTATCCAGTGATGCCTCTTCTGTGCTGCTTTGGTGAATGGTCATGACAGCCCCTTTTAATTAGCTCTTATATCAATTTAGCAAATGACGACAGTTTTTTTTGTGCTTTGTTTTCTCAGTGCATTTTCTGTTCTCATCCACATGTGGATTTCTTGGTGTTACATAGTCCTGTTCTCAGCTCAGGTTTTATGAACTCAGAACCGGCTCGTCAAGTTCTCTCCGGGTACTAGACTGTTTTAGCTTGTGTTTGGGTGGTACCAATCTGTTGATGGAGTTTCTTTCGAGTGCCAGCTTTTTTTTCTTCCTGGTGCGAGACTCTTTCCTGCCAAAGGAAGCATTAATCAGTTGTCTCCAGCCCGTGCGGTGATGTCAGCCTCTGTTCTGGTTACCAGGTATGTTTGTGTACATGATGTCAGCAAACACATGGGTGAGCTCACACCGTGCCGTAAAGGGTAGAGACCTCACGTGGGCCTGAATGATGGAGTAATGTCTAAAATGACTAGAGCCATAATACAGCACCCGTAAAACTTGTAGGTTGTATTAATTTGTGATAAAATAAATATACAAATTGCCTTGTGAGAGAGGAAGAGAACTTCAACTGTAGCACCACCTATTGGAAGTAGCACTCCTAAAAGTCAATATTAATCCTTCAATAAGCTTTGCAATCTGACTTGGGATATAAGACAAACCAGAGTCTCAATTTGCAGATGTGGCATTTCGGGTATTGCCCCTCATCATTGCAAAGTAAGAGATCTGATTTGGCTAGGAGAGAGACTAAAGCCCCCGTCACACATAGTGAGATCGCTGTTATGTCACAGGTTTTGTGACGCAACAGCGACCTCGCCAGCGATCTCGCTATGTTTGTCACATAGCAGAGACCAAGCCCCCGCTGTGAGATCGCTGATTGTGTCGGAATGGCCAGGACCATTCTTTGATCATCGGGTTCCCGCTGGGCAGCATGCATCAGTGTGTTTGACGCCTTAACAATGACCTCGTTGGCGACTCAGAGCTCAGCCACGTAGGTGTGAGTCGTCAGACTAGCTGCTGTGTGACAGGGTCCCATACGGGTCGCCGTATTGTTGCTGTGCCGCTTAGTACATCTGACTGTTTGACATTTCACCAGCGACCACGTAGCGACGTTCCAGCGATTTTTACCACGTCGTATCGTTGTCGGGATCGCTGGAACGTCGCTAAGGCTGCTTTCACATAACGATTCTATCAGTTCCGATGCTGTCCGATAAAAATCGGACAGCATCGGATCCGAATTTGGCGCCATGCAGCCCTATGGGCATCGGACCGAATCGGATGTGCACTAAATGCCATCCGATTTGGTCCGATCCGATTCTGTCCGATTTTATTATCGGTGCTAAAATCGGAGCCTGCTCCGATTTTAGCACCGAAAATAAAATCGGACAAACTCGGATCGGACCAAATCGGATGGTATTTAGTGCACATCCAATCTGACCCGATCAATTTGACATGGGGCCCTATGGAGCAGGGTCCGAGGAAACATCTGATGTCTCCTCGGACCGATTTTAGTGTACTGAGCATGCTCGGTACACTAAAATAGCTCCTAAAAGTGAAACAAAGGGTTAAAAAAATAAAAAAAATCTATACTCACCTGTCCACGAGGCCCCCGGCGTCTCCGGTGTCTCCCGGTATCTTGCTGTTATGTCTTCTGTGCTGCCAGGACCTGCCGTGATGTCACAATCACATGACTGCCGGCTATTGGTTACTCGCAGTCATATGATTGTGACATCACGAGAGGTCCTAGCAGCACAGAAGACATAACAGCAAGATACCGGGAGACGCGCGGGACCGTGCAGGAGTCGTGGACAGGTGAGAAAAGATTGGAGAGGGGGAGGACACATGGGGGAACCCGGAGGACACGTGGGGGGACCCGGAGGACACATGGGGGGACCCGGAGGACACATGGCGGGACCCGGAGGACACATGGGGGGACCCGGAGGACACATGGGGGGACCCGGAGGACACATGGGGGGGACCCAAAGGACACATGGGGGGGGACCCAAAGGACACATGGGGGGGGACCCAAAGGACACATGGGGGGGGACCCAAAGGACACATGGGGGGGGACCCAAAGGACACATGGGGGGGGACCCAAAGGACACATGGGGGGGGACCCCCAAAGGACACATGGGGGGACCGGGGGCCAAGAGGGGAGGACCGGGGGCCAAGAGGGGAGGACCGGGGGCCAAGAGGGGAGGACCGGGGGCCAAGAGGGGAGGACCGGGGGCCAAGAGGGGAGGACCGGGGGTGCAGAGAGGAGGACCGGGGGAGAGACAGTGACAGCTAGGGAGCGATCTGACAGGAGGGCGGGCATCCTATTTTCTGTCGGAATCGGATGCCTATTTGGCATCCGATTCCAGGCATCAGAGGAATCCGATGCTGTCCGATTTATATCGGACAGCATCGGATTTTAAAAAATCATAGTGTGAAAGTAGCCTAAGTGTGATGGGACCCTAACACTGGGGATCTAAGGGATAAGGTTCCTCCTTAGAACCTATAAGGCATGTGACAAGGTTAGTTAAAGGGGTCAATATTGACTTTTAGGATTATCACTTCAGGGGCGGACACAGACCGTAGTGGGCACCTGTGCAAGAAAAAATGTTTTTAAGATGATGGTGTCAGGACTGGGGCTTGCATGATGACGTGTGTACACCGGGCGACCATCGCCAGGTTTTCGGTCCAGTCCGAAAACCTGGCGACCATCAACCAGTGATTTATCGCTGGTTGATGCGCCCTGTTACACGCATCAATATCGCTGCAGCGTCACGTGCAGCAGCGATATTGACACGTGTGACGGCCCCTTTAGAGTTTAGTTATCCTACGTCATGTGGCAAGGCTCGTTGAACGGTCAATATTGACTGTTAAGATTGCTACTTGCAATAGGTTGCACTAGAGTTCAAGCCCTATTGACTTTTATTTTCCAGAGGAGCATTGCAGGCATTTAAAGGTACTGTCACACGTAGCAATATGGCTTCCACATTGTTGTAAATTTGTGTATTTTGGCGATGCCTGTGCGTAGCGGCGTGAGACAGGGAGATTTTACGGCTGGTGGAGCGATCACCTGATCGCTCTGCTGAGAAATCAGGCGATTTCCACCAGGTGATTTCTGCACATCATGGCGTGTGACTGGGCGATAGCGATGTAGAAAGTGAGCTCAGGCCATCTGGAAGCAATTCCAGAGGCGTGCCTGAGCGTTCTGTTTGGTGCGCCCCTGTCTGCCGCGATTGGTGGTCGCTCCTGCGTTCCCATTGGCTGGCCATGGCTAAGGCGCCATATTTGAATAGCGATATAGTAGAAAGGACACATGCATCATGTAGTGGGCAGACTTCCTGACAAGGCTGACCAATGGTGACGCAGTTGTGTTGGCCAATCGGAGTGGTAGGGGCGCGGTGTACAACACTCTGCCACGCCTGTCTCCTCGGGGCGCTCACACTCTACACCCACATCGCTGATGCGGTGGTGGCTTGTAACGCGGCAACAACGGAATGTCAAATTGCTTCCGGTCTGCGGCAGGGGATTTCCGGAACGCAGGATCACCGAACATCGCACGCGAGATCTCTGTGTGACAGGGCGACGGTGATGTGCAAAAAAGTACCCGCAACGCGCGCCCATGTCAAATTGCCAGCCATATGGCGGTGATATTGCTACGTGTGACGGTACCTTAAGTCTCCTCATACTGACTTATCACTCCCCACGATAAAATAAAACCTCTACATTTCAGTATAGTATCCGACCATTGTGCTTATGTCTTTGGGGGTTTTCAGACATCTGCCTTTCGGGGGGGGAGCCTATGGTTTAAGATGTTGGATTTTATTCTGATTCCCCCAGAGATCCATAAGATACCGTGGGTCTGCAGGTGTTCATCATGTAACGTGCTGACTCGGCCTAGCCAAATCGGCATGTGACGGGCGTCTAGGCTGTCAGATAATCTTTAGGAGATAGATAATGTCTCTGGCCACATTTACATTTCCATTGTTCCTGCACAATTTCTTCAGGTTATTCCATGGGCAATTTTTCTTTCGGCAGATTTGTAGCTCGGTTCACCGGCCATTAGGATATTGGATGAATCAATTTACCCGTTGTGCTCTGTGGACTGCAGAATCATGTAAAAAAGACGTCTGCCCTCTACACTGGAAGATTAGATTAGCGAGAGGAAGGCAGGTTTCTGGATGAGCAGAGGATCCACAAGGCGTCTCTGTGGAAGATGAATTCATGCAAACATGCTGCAATATGGGAGGAATATTTCATTATGTCACATTTCAGCGGGGTATGTGCTGCTGTCCGGGCCTTGGCATGCATTCAATGTGTTATTAGGCAATTAGAACAAATGAGGATTGTCGTCACTGATGCAGAATCACAAACGTTTAATCCTATCAGTATGTCATGTGTATTTCCAACATAAAGAGCGTGAACTTTGGGTATAGTCTAAATACAAGTGCCAAATGTGCCGCCACACCATCACTCTTCTCCTATCAATCCATGCAGTTCTATGTAGTCCAACGTCAGAATAGAAAGGGGGTCTCTTTTTCGTAGGATGTTGCACCGTTAGCTTGATTGGATAATTCCCATTTGAAAAATATGAAAACTTTGGATATCAACAAGCTTATTTCCAGAACACTCCTGTGTTTATTAGTTTAGTTTCAGCACTGGAGTGGTGCTTTAAATCAAACTCCCATGACCCCCGGCTTATACTCACCCTACTCACCCTCTGCCGGTCTTCACCTTTTATTGGCATTGCTCCGGCCCCGCGGCGCCATCTAGTGCCCATAACATCTAACTGGCCAGAAGTTATGTCACAAGTTGCTCAGTGCATCTCTGGGAGCCAGAACGATTTTGCAGACCGGCTCAGCTTGGTGAAAGATGGCAAAGCAGCAGAATGCTACAAGATTTTTATTGAAAACTATTTTATAAACCTTTTAATTTTGGGGAGTGAATATGTACTACAGTATTTTTTAGTAATAGAGTGAAATACAACCTATTGCAAGTGAAGGTAGACGGCGCTTGATCAGCCGCAGCAGGTCCTCATTTTGTTCCCTTCCTTTACATGAAACCAACCCGCAATAATCTCCAATAATTGGCCCCGCAGCCGTCCTTCGTCAAGATCGGAGGCTCCTAGATGACAATCCTCAGCCACTAGGTCACCACACCACAATAGGAAAATGGCTCTTATTCTTTCTTTTCCTTTAGCTTTGGCCTGATGCCTCTTTTCATCAGTTGTGAATGTATATCAGCCATTGTAGTGGTGGCAGTGGACTCCTTAGCGTTTATGATCCTCTGGAGGACTGCGCTCTTGTTTTGCCTCTGTTTTCTAGAAGACGGCTTATCTTCTGGCTACTCGCTCTCAGGATTTCCTGGCGTTGTGCTGTGATTTAAAATACCAACAATCTGAGGGGTGGAAAACTGCTCCGTCCAGGCGCCAGTGGATAATTGGACGAGTCTATAGGAGAATAAGGGACTGGAGCCGGGTGAAGGCATGTTATCCATTTGTGCCAATGCCACCTGCATGTGTCCAGAAAAACAGGGGAATTTATGACCTGCACAGCGCCTTCACCAACACCTTCTACATCCGGAACTATGGGTTTGTCTTCATTATACATTCTCTGGTATCTGCTGTCCATTGTTTTCCAGCCCCACATCCCTTCCTTATCCTTATTAATAGTGAAGCCATTCGTATATAAATCATTGTATACAGTGCTGCAAAATTTCGTTTATTTTGCCTTGTGATAATCTGGCATATGACTCCAAGAAAACAAAACTAGGAAATATTATTTCTTAGCTAAATACAGCATTTGTAGTAGCAAATTTACGATTTGTGTAATTCATTTGCCAGTGTGCATGTATGTATGTATGTATGTATAAATATATGCAATTTACACGTGTTATACACACGACATAATTTTCACACAAAACTGCAAAAAAGGCCCCAAAAATTGTTGGCCCCCTCAACCTAATATAAAAGCTCTATCTTGTTCTCATCTCTCCACAAGATGTTTTCCAAGAAGGATTTTGGCTTACTCAGTCAGGAGTGGGGTCCTCCTGGATCTACCCTATAGCGTTTCATTCAGATATGAACAAATAGTTTGCGCTGGCAATGATGCACCCTTAGCCTGCTGGACAGCTTGAATTTCTTCGGAACTTGATTGGGGCAGCTTATCCACCATTCGGACTATCCTGCGTTTCAACCTTTCATTAATTTTTCTCTGCCATCCATGTCCAGGGGGATTAGCTACAGTGCCATGGGTTTTAAACTTCTTGATTATGTTGTGCATTGTGAACAAAAAAACAAGATCTCTGGAGATGGACTTGTAACCTTGAGATTGTTAGTATTTTATATATTGTTATATTTTGATTCTCACCCTACATACACACCCTATAGGGACACATGCACTCACCCCACAGGGACACACACACCACAAAGAGTCACCCACAACACAGATACACACACACCACACAGACCCCCCACAGGGACACACACTTACACACCCTATAGGGACAAATGCACACACCCCAGGGACACACACAACACACAGACAGACACAGATGTGCACAAATCACCTCACACAACTCACCTCATACGTGTGCTATCTTTAATTTCCAAACATAAACATCTGATTAAAACAGCCAATGTGCAACACATGTGCCATATAGGGAATTAAGGCAGATGTCAGTCACATGAGCTGTCTATTATGTGTATGTGTGAGGTAACAAATACTGCCCGGCCGGGGGGAGGGTTTACTGTTGGCTGGAGATTTATTAGGCTGCCTATAGCAACCAATCACAGATCAGTTTCTATTTTCCTACAGGTCATTAATATGACATATTCAAATTCTATTTTGTTATAGCTAACAGCAGTTGTTTACTAACCCGGGCGTAGCCGGGTGGCATTTGTTCACACAGCACACAGTTTAATGGCACAGTTCAGGTATTTACAGACCTCCAGGTTCCGGGGCGCAGCCGGGTACAGCCTCATACAATCCCAACAGCTGATATAGAAGCTCTGTACCTTCTCACGGGTTCTATCTTGGCCGGGTCCCAGGCAAGGGCCAAAACCTCACGGCTAGGCTGTGTTAGGTCAGCACACAACCTTTCTCTCCTCACCGTCCGCTTATTAGCCTCTTGAACATCCACTCTGAGAGAGCTCACAGGCTGTGTTAGCTTCACACAGCCCTTCACCCAGCAACTCCTGCTGTTCTGACACTTCTTTCTCTCATCAGCCCAGGGCAGCTCATATCATCAGCTCGTTGCAAGCAACGTTTTTGTCTCCGGTGAGTAAAATCCAAATTCTCCCATATTCTCCTGGAGAAATGGAAACCATCCGGGGCCCCATAGCATACCATGGGGCCAAAATCCAGTCTGGGGCTGTCTGGATCTTGTCACGGTCTGAAGCCAGCCTAAGATGTTATACAGTAAATACAAATGATCTTGACACCTGTTTTATTCTTTCACTGTTTTGTCCTGTATAGACGTGCGCTGTGTGGATGAGACAAAGGGAAATACCATACGGGTCATTGCACCTCAAACCTTTCTGAATTCTAAAATAAATGACAATTGCCAACCCGCACGCTCTGCTATTCCCAGGCGCTCGGCAGCCAGTCATCTCTGATGAAGGAGCGCTCTGCGTCTGGTCTTTGTGATGTACGGGCGCAGCCGTGTCTGGATGTAAAGAATCCGCTGTACATGTTATTATACTGTAATTGCTTCTAGATTCTATTTACGCTGTTATCATTTCTCCGTGTCCCAGAGCCGTCCTTGGTTTTATATTTGCTATTTACAATAAAAGGAACACGTTAAGACGTCTGTCATCCACTCTCCCAGTAGAAATCTTGCTGAGATGTACTATTGATTTTAACATTACAGAGGTATGGGCACGGGCTGCTGGGCTGTGAGATGTGGCCCTCCTGCGGTTTCCCTGGACTCTTTTACAGCTGCAGAAGTAAATTATACATAGATGGTATAGGCCTTGCATATTGATCTTTGGGAATTTTACATCTTTGCATTGAGCTAGAAGTAGGAATAACCCATAAGAAATGTCTGTATTGTATTTTTGGCTCAGTGTTTAGGGCCCCCATACTGGCACACACACAATGCATCATAGATCCATACCTTGTAATCACATGCAGTTTTATGACAAATTGCAAGACTCTTCGACTGCTGATCTACAAGATACAGTTAAGCTCATGTTAAGCACCCCAGTAAAACTAAAGATTGTTAATATTACCCAGGGATAGTTTTGCTCTTTTATAGGGTATATGTATGCAGGGGTTTTCTTCGCAACCCCGTTAAAGCTACTGTAATGTGTAAGGCTCTGTGCAGACTGCTTGTTATCTGAGGTTTCCTGACCAATACCTCCTGATAGACGACTCCAAGATATCAATGTATAGTTATAGGCATGTGTCACTCATTGAAACAGATTGCTATAATAATAAAAAAGTAATTTGTACAAAATGGTTACATTTGTCTATTCTATAGGAAACAGAATCTGCACTTTATAGCTTCAAGCATACAGACCGGACACGTAACTTGATTCTCATATACACAGAGGCTAAACACCCCGATAACCATAAGAACATTCATTCCTGATCATCATCCCATGCACTGGGCTGATTAGATCGTTCATGAGGGCCAGGAAAACACTTATGTCCCCATACAGTAAAAAAAGCATTGGCCCTATATGTGAACGGGCCATAAAGACTGATCAACTTGTATGTAACTGACCAGCACTTGTTATTGGTACAAATCTGAGCACCTGAATGCACCATCACCCATCTGAGTGGTACATCTGTTGTGTATTTGGAGAATTCTGTATCTAAAGGCCAAAAGGGTGGGCGACAAACGATCGTTTATCTATTGGACCAAGGGTATGTGCACACGATCTGGAGGTAGTGCCTCCGGACCTGCAGGTGCATGAAGGAACACTGAAGCCGCCCTGTACTCGCGATACGCGGTGGGTGAACGGCAGGTTCTCCCTGCATTCACCCGATGGTGACCATTTCCGACTCCGCAGCATAAAATTAACATGCTGCACAGATGCTGAAGTCCAGAAACACGTTCCACTGCTGAAATAACGCTGCGGTCAGGTGAAGTATAGTGGGCATGGGATTTCTTCAGATCCCATCCACTATGCTTGTACTATGCAGTGTTTTAGACGCAACATCAAGATTCTGCGTCCAAAACGCTGCAGTTATGGATGGTGAGTATGCACCCTAGTCATTCATCGGCTGTTGAAGGATCTCCGGCTGCATACGTCGTGTTGATTTCTTTTGGCCAATGATACAGCCAGCGCCCGTTAACGTCTGAGAATATCCTTGTAACAATAGTACAGATTCCACAGCACCATGTGGCAATTGGAATTCAATGAATTCCCAATAGTGGAGGCGCACGTCATCAGTCAGGGAGCTCCACCTGACATAAGTATACAGTCAAAAGTAAGAGCAGCGCCTCACCAGCCGGTATATTTCAAGATTCCAAGTTTTATTCCGTCATCACAGCACGACGTTTCGGTCAAATTACCTTTTTCAAGTGCATGAAAAAGGTCATTTGACCGAAACGTCGTGCTGTGATGACGGAATAAAACTTGGAATCTTGAAATATACCGGCTGGTGAGGCGCTGCTCTTACTTTTTACTGAGAATATCCTTGTGTCCTATCTGGGTTCTGAATGATAATGTTCATAGGTCAAAGAGACCAATCTTTATGGTTGACATCACAAATTTCTGCCGACCTTTAAAGGGATTTTGTCAGCACAATGATAGTTGAAACCAAGTATAGGTGCTCGGGGAATCGTGGTGCAGCCAAACATTTCAGTGCACCTACCAACTTGCCACTTTTCCATCCATATCCATCCTTCTCTTGGTCTATGAAGGCAGTGCATAAGAAGAGGGGGCTAGAGGGAAAACAAGTAGGCGTGAAAGTGTAATTACGGTAAATGTTTGACCTCACCAATTGTGCACCGAGCGCCTGTACTTGGTTTGAATGTTTGTTCTGTCCTAACACATTCCCTTTAAGTGCAGCTTCCAACCTACTTGTTTTCCCTTTAACTACTCTTCCAGCTTTGACAGCTCTGGCTTCATAGACCCAGAGAAGAACAGGGATGGATGGAAAACAAGCAGGTGTAATGGTGCACTGAACTATTTGGCCACACCAAGGGTGCACTAACTTAGCAGTCCCTTTACTTAGTGTTTTTTTTTTGTGAACATTAATTGTCGTGACTTTTAGCTGCTCGGTGACCTACAGACATGTTCTGCTCCTCTTTCGGCTTGACCTTTTAGCGGCAGCATACGTGTAGATGTATCAGGTGTGCCTGTTTACATGATCCGGGGCGAGGTGGTCTTTGCCCGCAGGAAGCTTTGCAGGGAAGCAGATGTCCTGTAATGATTAGTTACAGGAGCTGGATGTTTTTATCATTCACGGCTGGAGCCTATGTAAACAATTGTCTTATTTTTAGCCGTGGCCTTGTGTAATGGTGCAGACGATACTGTCCTGTCTTATGGCTTCTATTCATGTCACACATTTTGGGAACCAGGAAAGAACAGTCCATGTGTTACTGGTCATCTGACAGCCTGAATATGAGAGAGTGGACTTTCTTGAAGTTGGTCTCATCACGCGTTGTCATAGCAGGATGTGACGGACGATATTCCAAGAATTGTTTAGAAATACGTATCCTCCTACTTGAAGGTAGTGCGGACAGAAGAACGAGTTCATCCCTGACTGTCGGCCACAAGATGGCTTCAGCTCCTTGTTCTACTCTCTGGTGGTGTCCACTTTATTTCAGATTGCAGACCTAAAAAAAATGGCAGTCTGGGCTGAGTATTGGTTGCCAGATTTACAACTATTGTAGTCACGTCACCTTCCATGGTCAACATACTATTTCTCCAGACTCCTCAATACATGCAGTCTTAACTTGGGCAAGCGTACATGTGTTTTTAGTAGCTCTAGTTACACCTCTGTTGGCAGCTTCTCTCCCCGAAGAACCAAACGATTAGGTATGTTGGTTTTTCCCAACGTGCCATAGAAGTAAAGTCAGGGCAACTTACATGCAATGCATTAGACGGAAAGTTGGTCCTGCCGAAATCCTTGGGTTTTTGCATACAAAGCCAAGAGGGGATCCAAGTGGTTAGCACTATTGCTTTGCTGCTTTGGAGTCCTGGGTTCAAATCCCACCAAGGACAACATCTGTGAGGAGTTTGTATGTTCCCCCCGTGTTTGCATGGTTTCCCCGTGTTTGCGTGGGTTTCTTTCGGGTTCTCTGGTTTCCTACCATAATCCACAGACCTACTGATAGGGAATTTAGATTGTGAGCCCAAATAGGGACAATGATAATGTCCGCAAAACACCTCAGAATATGATGGCGCTACATAAGCAATGCATAATAAAGAAATAAATCTGAACAGAAGTAAGGATATTTCCTCTCATTTAAATGGAATCTGTTTCTACGTTGTATTACCACCTAGTCTGAGCGCTGCATAATGTGGAGACAGAGACAGAGATGTATCACTGAGATGTTTTCTGTAGTTTTGCTACGATCACTATTTTATCATCAAAAGGTTATCACTAGACGAATCATCCTTTGGTTATGTAGTCCTATATATTCATGAGCTCTGTATGAACCTGCCCCCACCATTGATTGGCAGTTTACTGCCTTTGTGCAGTGCACATAGATGTGGGTGGCTTTATACACAGCTCAGCATTCAGAGAACTGGTAGATCTGCAACAGATCTAAACTTGATCAAAACTACAGCCCAGTAAGTGACACATCACTGGAATTGGGGCATTTGCCCCTATATTATACTGCTCTCAGGTGCGGTAGCAAAAACCTGGCGACAGATTTCCTTTAAAGGGAATATGTCAGCAGGTTTTTGTTATGTAACCTTAGGACAGCAGCAGGGGTTAAAAAAACAATCCACTAAGGGCCCTTTCACATCAGCGTTTATTTGAAATCGCGGCAGATGCGGTGAAAAAACCGCATCTGCCGCGATTGCCGCATAACCGCTGCACTTGCGGTAATCCCCATAGAAAGTAAAGGGGGACTTGCGGCAGGTGCAGCAAGTGCGGTTTTGCACTTGCGGCAGGTGCGGCAGCGAAAAAAACCGCGGTCAGCCGCGTTTTTTTTTTGCGGCCGCACCTGCCGCAAGTGCAAAACCGCACTTGCCGCACCTGCCGCAAGTCCCCCTATACTTTCTATGGGGATTACCGCAACCGCGCCGCAAGTGCAGCGGTTATGCGGCAATCGCGGAAGATGCTGTTTTTTCACCGCATCTGCCGTGATTTCAAATAAACGCTGACGTGAAAGGGCACTAAGGCTCATCAGGTTCTGTTCAAATTTTAACTTTTTGTTTTTTCTGTTTCCTGTCTGTATGTATTTTGAGGTGCTGATTTCAGAAATATAACCAGAATTTCTGTAGCACGTACCATTTTCTAGATATTTTCATTTGACGATTATAACGATTAGGACTGTACATACAGTTAGGGCCAGAAATATTTGTACAGTGACACAAGTTTTGTTATTTTAGCTGTTTACAAAAACATGTTCAGAAATACAATTATATATATAATATGGGCTGAAAGTGCACACTCCCAGCTGCAATATGAGAGTTTCCACATCCAAATCGGAGAAAGGGTTTAGGAATCATAGCTCTGTAATGCATAGCCTCCTCTTTTTCAAGGGACCAAAAGTAATTGGACAATGGAATCTAAGGGCTGCAATTAACTCTGAAGGCGTCTCCCTCGTTAACCTGTAATCAATGAAGTAGTTAAAAGGTCAGGGGTGGATTCCAGGTGTGTGGTTTTGCATTTGGAAGCTGTTGCTGTGACCAGACAACATGCGGTCAAAGGAACTCTCAATTGAGGTGAAGCAGAACATCCTGAGGCTGAAAAAAAAGAAAAAATCCATCAGAGAGATAGCAGACATGCTTGGAGTAGCAAAATCAACAGTTGGGTACATTCTGAGAAAAAAGGAATTGACTGGTGAGCTTGGGAACTGTAAAAGGCCTGGGCGTCCACGGATGACAACAGTGGTGGATGATCGCCGCATACTTTATTTGGTGTAGAAGAACCCGTTCACAACATCAACTGAAGTCCAGAACACTCTCAGTGAAGTAGGTGTATCTGTCTCTAAGTCAACAGTAAAGAGAAGACTCCATGACAGTAAATACAAAGGGTTCACATCTAGATGCAAACCATTCATCAATTCCAAAAATAGACAGGCCAGAGTTACATTTGCTGAAAAACACCTCAAGAAGCCAGCTCAGTTCTGGAAAAGTATTCTATGGACAGATGAGACAAAGATCAACCTGTACCAGAATGATGGGAAGAAAAAAGTTTGGAGAAGAAAGGGAACGGCACATGATCCAAGGCACACCACATCCTCTGTAAAACATGGTGGAGGCAACGTGATGGCATGGGCATGCATGGCTTTCAATGGCACTGGGTCACTTGTGTTTATTGATGACATAACAGCAGACAAGAGTAGCCGGATGAATTCTGAAGTGTACCGGGATATACTTTCAGCCCAGATTCAGCCAAATGCTGCAAAGTTGATTGGACGGCGCTTTATAGTACAGATGGACAATGACCCCAAGCATACAGCCAAAGCTACCCAGGAGTTCATGAGTGCAAAAAAGTGGAACATTCTGCAATGGCCAAGTCAATCACCAGATCTTAACCCAATTGAGCATGCATTTCACTTGCTGAAATCCAGACTTAAGACGGAAAGACCCACAAACGAGCAATACCTGAAGGCTGCGGCTGTAAAGGCCTGGCAAAGCATTAAGAAGGAGGAAACCCAGCGTTTGGTGATGTCCATGGGTTCCAGACGTAAGGCAGTGATTGCCTCCAAAGGATTCGCAACAAAATATTGAAAATATATTTTGTTTGGGTTATGTTTTTGTCCAATTACTTTTGACCTCCTAAAATGTGGAGTGTTTGTAAAGAAATGTGTACAATTCCTACATTTTGTATCAGATATTTTTGTTCAACCCTTCAAATTAAACGTTACAATCTGCACTTGAATTCTGTTGTAGAGGTTTCATTTCAAATCCAATGTGGTGGCATGCAGAGCCCAACTCGCGAAAATTGTGTCACTGTCCAAATATTTCTGGCCCTAACTGTATATTACGGTACTCTTTTTATTTCAGAAGTGCATTTTTGGTAGAAATAACCAATGAAATGCATAATATGGGCTCTCTTTATTATAATATACAGCACTTAAAGGGAACCTGTCACCATGCAATGCATGATTAGACAAGGCTTAAAGGAAACCTGTCACTTCAATGTAGCCCTCTCTCCTATCACTACCTGTCCCTGCACTTTCCTAGCTGTTCCCTAACCATCTCTCTCTGAGCTAAAGAGGACCTATAACGATTTAGAAAAATTAATTAGAACTTGCATATGGTCTCTATGTAGGAGATTGTAAAGGTGGGCTTCGGGCTCCATGATCCCCTCCTCGCGGTGTCCAAGAACGCCCCGCTGGGCGTCATCCCTCCTGCTGCTTTGCCCTCTCTGCCGGTGCAATGCCTGGGCCGGAACATCATTTCAGCCCGATGCATTATTGGTCTGATCACGTGATCGACCCGATGCATTATGGGCCTAATCACGTGATCGGCCCGACTTCAATATGCGCACAATAAATAAATTGTTTTATAAATTGATTCCAGGGCAGAAGAATGTTAAGCACAAACCACTGGTAGATGAAAAGATGATATTCCGCCTTTGCACATCAAACTGGGATTAATGAAGAACTTCATCAATGCAATGAACAAACTGAAGCCTTTGCTTACTTGCGGCAGACATTTCCATGCATCGGTGATGCCAAGATAAGAGGGTGTTTTCATTGGTGCACAAATCCGAGAGGTAGTAAGTGATGGTACCTTTGATGGTCTTCTGCAAGGTGCAGAACATGTCGCATGGTCGACCTTCAAGAATGTCGTTTTTAACTTTCTAGGGCTAGGCAACTACAAGACTATGCTTAACAGGGTGAAAGTCTTCTTCAGGCATTGTCATTTAAAATACATTTCCTTCATTCACGCCTGGACTTGTTCCCACCAAACCTTGGTGCTGTACATGATGAACATGGTGAAAGGTTTCATCAAGACATTTCCCACATGGAGAAACGGTGGGGGAAGGTGGAGTCCCTCGATGCTGGCTGTTGTTGGAATGATGTCCGTGGATCTATGATCTATGTTCCGCTAAACTAAAGAAGTATCAGCTCCAAACCAAGTGCTTCGTCTCTTTAACTTTGATCATCAGATGCTTTTAGTAAAATTTTCATTTGCTGTTCTCTGTTTTCCCGAAATGTGTTACTAAAGTCAGCTAACCAGATGTTCCTTATTTTCCTCTCTAGAAGACCGCAAAGACTATTTATGTTTTTCCTTGGTTTGAGTGGTGGTAACCTCATTATCATAAGACGATGGTGTAACATATTTACAAACAGAGATAAAATAGTGTAAATCCAGACTTTGTCCGCTTCCTCCGCAGCCCCGGAGCTTTGCCTGGTTGCCAGTCTTCTCCACCAGGGTCCATTTCTTGTGTTTTATCATCTCATTACTGACCTGATCACTTAGAGCTTTTTACTGTATCACATTTAGGCCTTCTATCACTCATGTGTAGATTAACTGCCTGCCTAATGGAAATCATGATGTTGTGACCCTTGTAAGCAGTCGCAGCCAAGTACTTCGGTTCATTCTCATTTCTGAAACATTAAGCATCGATGCCCTGATCAGTATTACATTGAAATCCCCCTTTGAAGCTTTTTTTTTTCCCTCTTTATCATGCAAACATCTGCTGACAGCAATTATCATGAAGTTAGGAGCTCTGTGAGCTGTAAAGTAATCTGACAGGTACTAAATGTATTCAATTAGATGGAGACACGAGCCCATCTGTAACCCCAATACTGCGGCACCCAGAGGTCGCCCTGATGACTTTGCCCCAGTGGACCTGGCTGCCAACCTCCGTCTTGCATAGCATTACCAGAAAATGTAATTAATATGGTGCAAACGAAGACTGTTAATGAAGATTCAGAATCCTCTATGCTGTAAAGGAATACAATTTATAAAGAAAAGTTTAAAAAAAATTGTTTCGCTTAATAGCACTTAAAATGGGTTACTGAGGAATCCAAAATCTCAATAAGATAACCCAAAACACCTTAATGTATGCTTGTTAAAGTGAATGTGTCAGAAGGTTTTTGCTACCTCATCTGAGAGTAGCTTTATGTAGACAGAAACCTTGAATCCAATGATGTGTCACTTAAATTAACGGGTGCAGCCGTTCTGCCAGTTTTTAGATTTAGCAATGCATCAGGTTCTGAGAAAGCTACCCCTGCACACACTAGTCTCTATTTACAAAGTCTATAGACAGTGAGCTGCTAATCACAGCAGGGGGCGTGCTGGTCTAGCCTCTAGTTGATGATAATCTCCTGAAGTTAAAACAGATATTGAAGGTAAACAGCACAGATCTTGATAAGAGACTCATCGTTGAAATCTGTTAAGCCCTACAGCATGCTGAATTTAGATTAAATGGAATCTGTCAAGTTTTTTCTATTTAAAGTGTTCCAGCCATTTCGACTGCAGAAAAATTTGGTTTTAGAAACTCATCGTTCCCGATTCATCAAGACCATCCATTTTCATAACTTTCTTGATGAGGGGGTGGGGTGGAGTCAGAAGCTCCTGATTTAGTAAAAGACGTCTTACAAGTCGAGTGCGCCTCGCCATATTGTTTACAAAGTCTGGGACTGGAGTAAGATTTCTGGCGTGAGGTACGCCACAGCTTATCATGAAATAGATGAGCTGTGACATCACACCCCTCTCCCCTCCTGCCCATTTTGGAACTTATAGAAACTGGCATGATAATGCCAAAAGTTACAAAGGGTTTACACCTTTCCATTTGCGACTTTTCAAACTGATTTACATCAGAATTTTGGGGTAAAAGCTGTGATAAATTAGGGCCTAAAAACGTTAGTAATCTCTTCTCTTATTTAGCCCTGCTCTTTGCTAGAATCCCACCTCCCATGGCCTGTGTGCAGGGGCCAATGACGGCACAAATCTGTGGGCAAAATATAGATATTGCCGAAAATCATATGGCTCGTCATTGAGTCATATGAGTATTATGGGATGTGGTCACTTGAGGCCAACACAGTGTGGAAGCCTAACCTTTAATGGATTTAGCACCACAGAGCCAGGCTCTATAAGCCTGGTGATTTATGGTGCAAATGGGGGCATGGGGATGGACATTTCTGGTCATGAGGGTCCGTGCTAGTACGTTCAGATAAACTACAGTACTTCTGGGGAAAAGCGACTAGCTTGTGGACCCGAAACAGAGAGAGGTACCCAATCCCAAAATAAAAGTATATTATTAAGTTACAACTTTTGCTGTTACATAATCGATGGAATTCTTACTTTGGGTTACTAGATAACCCCTGCAAACATTGTACATTGAAAAGTTCTGTAACTTTGTAATAGACCTTGTTTTGTTCGTTCGCTGTGAATGGATCTCACTGGTGGAACAAAAGTGACCATGTTTGGCCAATTGACCACAGTGGATGACATACCACGTTTTACTATCTGGATATTTTGGATTTTCCAGCTAATTGTTCTATACTGTATATGAGCTGAAGGTAAAGATTTTCAGTATGTTGGTGTTTGAAGGTCCACTCACTAGTGGCAAACCTGCTGCTAGAATTGAGGCTTCCCAAGCTGGACAACCTCATTATAGATACTTAATTTTTAACAGTTTCATAACTCTCTAAATTTGGTGTTTCATTTCATCGGTTGTCTTAAAGGTTGTCCACTACTAATGTGATCCCCTTTCTTTGTCCCAACTATTCCCAACAAACACTTTCCCAATATAGTTATATTACCTATCCTGCTCCCGTAAGCTTATCTCTAAGAGACTCACAAATAACTTTGTTGTCATAGCGTTGATCCTTCTAGTCTGGAGACCAGAATCGGCCCAACTGAGCAAGGCTGTGATTGACACCAGTCCGGCCACACATTCACAGATCATACTTTACTCTCCTCTCAGCCCCCACCAATGACGTGCCCAGCTCAGTTGGTCCGAATCCGGTGTGCAGCCGGGTGGATCAAAGCTAAAACAACAACAATAGAGCGATTTACCTGCCCCTGAAAGAAAAGCTTACAGGAGCAGGGTAGATACCAGAAGTATATTAGGAAAGTGTTAGGAAGAATTGGCACAAAAGAAAGATTGTCACATCTTTAAGATCTTTGCTCCCTCTGACACTGCAGCATACGGAGCTTCTTCGCCTCACAATTGAGAGGTAGAAACAAAATCTTTTGGTGGCGGGACGTCTCCATTGATTCAGGATCCAAAATATGATCCAGGATCATGGTCATTGATCCTGGGAAGCCACTGGCCCAAAAATTTAAGATATGCAATACTTTTTTTATGGTATTATCTAAAAATATTTCTAGTTTTTGTGATGATCATTATGTATTTGTTGTATTTCTGTTTTTTATTCAATGCCGGTCATTTTATAACTTTAGTACTGTGCAAACGTTTGTCAGGTATATAAAAAAAAAATGCTGCATAGCGAGAATGCTTTAAAAAATAGAAGTGATTATTTTTGTCAATCAACATAGTACAAAGTAAATAAACAAAAATCTAAATCAAATCAGTATTTGGTGTGACCGCCCGGTGGGTATGTGCACATGTTCAGGATTTAGTGCACCCTTTTTGCATTTTTGCCACTTTTCAGGGTATTTTTGGTGCACATTTTTCCCATTCATTAGAATAGGTGAAATATGTAGCAAAAACGCCAAAACAGTTGACATTTCCAGATTTAGTCCTGCGCCCAAGGCTCCCCATTCATTCTCTATGGGGCTTGCGGTCGGGTGCGGCAAGTGCAGTATTGCCGAATCAGGCATGTCCAGCACTTGCAGCTGCGCAAAAAAAATGCTGCTAGCAGTGGTTTTATTGCGGTGCCGCAAGTGCCAGATTCGGCAATACCGCACTTGCCGCACCCGACCGCAAGCCCCATATAGAATGAATGGAGCTTGCTGGATCAGTACCGCACGTCAGCCGTTACGCGGTAGATCCGGCAGGTGCGGCGACATCTGCTGGATCTACCTCGAAATTGCAATACCGCTGATGTGAAAGAACCCTAATCTGCAAGAAGAAAATACTCAATGTGTGCAGGAGACTCAGGATTCTCACTGATATTGCTGGTATCAGGAAACCCTTCAGGTTTTGTGACAAAGCAGCACTGAAAAATGCTTTAAAAAAAAGCATGGTGTGTACGCAGCCATTGCCTTGTATTGTCCCTGCGCTCCTACCTGAGAAAACAGAACTGGGCACTACAGTTCTAGAATCTATAGATTGCTTATAAATCAATAAAATCATATCTGTTCCTCAGCTCTCACCCCTCCCTCTGGGGACAGAGAAATGCAGCCTCATGGTGCAGCAATGATAGGAGATGTGTCGGGCGCATGGATCCTGGGGGCTCCAGGATCATCTTATATTCCCGCCCCTTCATACTTCTGTATGGGCTGGGGACGTGGCCACTGGCCCCATGGTCACACTACAATCCTTTCCCTGATATACCATCCTACGTAATGTTAGAACAAGGGTGTTCTCCTTTCAAATAGCAATCATGTCACCAAGCAGATATAAATACTCGCTGTGATCTTTTGCTGTACAATGATATGATGGTGCATAATGTGTGCCGCCATATATCATCCTAGGAGCAGAGGCAAAGCACTACATTCACTGATTCAGAACTGCCACGGTCTCCCCTTCCCCATATTAACTTGGTAGCTTCCTGTCCCCTGAAACTTTAACACTATGCATGACTGAATTTCTCTGTCCCCGTAGGGAGTGGTAAGAGCTGAGGAGCAGATATGATTTTATTGATTTATAAGTGATCTATAGGTCCCAGAACTGTAGGAGGGCAGGGACAATACAAAAAAATGTATCTCCCCAGAGATAAAGGTAAAAAAAATATATAAAAAAAATAAACTATTCTAGTTTTTAACGCATTCTTAGATTGCAACGTTTTTCCTAGTTTGTCCATATCTGCCTAAAACTTTTGCACATTACGGTAGCGCTATATATAATATACATGAATGATGCAAAATCCCTCGTAATGACAGTAAGCTAGACTTCATTAGCACAAATCCCTAATTGAATTCTATTTTCGCAGATGAGGATATAAATCTGAGATCTGTGCCGAAGTCGTCCCCTTTCTGGATCTGTCCAGTATATTCTCGCTTTACGTCTCATTAAATATTAATATGACATAATAGAGTCTAGGAGCTCTCTGCTCTGTCAGGGATTATCTGGCTGTACTTAGGGAATAATAAGCCTTCCACAAGAAATATACTAATGGTGAGGTGCAGAAGGCCACATTACCCTGTACGTGGGGAAAAATGGATGGAAAATATTATATATCCAGAACTTAGAGAATTTATACTATTTGTTACATTAAGAAAGTCTTTCACCTCCTCCACCCATCTAAATTCAACTAATCTACCACAAATGGGACTTGGCCCCTAAGACTCATGAATAGTGTATTTTTTTTCTGCAAATTACTTGTGCAGAAAATGATCTATAGTTCTTATGCAAATGAGGGTGATCGATGCGCCCCCTGGCATGGCAAAGTGCGCAGTGCACCAATCCGTTCCTCTATATTACCGACCGTTGCCCTCAAAGTAAGGGTCCCGTCACACTTGACAATGGTCCAGCGATCCCGACAACGATACAACCTGGTAAGGATCGCTGGAACGTCGCTACGTGGTCGCTGGTGAGATGTCAAACAGTCAGATCTACTCAACAACGCAGCAATGATACGGCGACCCGTATAATGACCTCGGTCACACAGCAGCTAGTCTGACAATTACGTGGCTGAGCTCTGAGTCACCAATGAGGTCATTGTTAAGGCGTCAAACACACCAATCATGCTGCCCAGCGGGAACCCGACGGTCCAAAAATGGTCCTGGCCATTTCGACACGATCGGCCACGTGACAGCATGGGCCCGGTCGCTGCTACGTGTCAAACATAGCGAGATCGCTGGCAAGGTCGCTGTTGCGTCACAAAATCTGTGACATGGCAGCAATCGGGGCTTAAGTGCTGACTAAACTGAAAACTCAACTGTTCATTTGTAGACATCACAGCGGAGACGGGCACACACTGTCCGTCCAAGAGCCAAGGTGGAGCTGTCCCCAGTCCTGTCTGCTGCGCCCTGCAGTGTCAGTGTTGACACACGCACTTGGCTGAGTTTTCGGTTTGGGCAGCACTTGCGCTGGCAAGTGAGCAGTGTCAGCCCACCTGGGGGACCCAGCGGGGATAGTAACTGAGAGCCGCCATAGTGCACTGAGCACTCTAATGTGGAGGGATCCCATTGCTAAGTCCCTCGCCTTTTCACCATGATGGAGACCAGTTACGGAGTGTATCACACTCTTTATAGAAGACCTGTTCTAATTTACCAAGAAAATTATTTCTATGGGCACTGTGTAATAACTTGCTTTTCCGAGTGGCACTGCACAAAAATTGCTGGTGCTCCATACAATACATGTGTGAGATTATGGAGATAATGTATAAATCTAAAGCATCAGGGTGTACAACGATCCGCGCTGCTGAGTATAAGGAAGGACCACAATCTTGGTATATAAGAACGGTGCTTTATTCTATGAATTTCAGGGCTGTCCCAGCCCCTTCCTCAGGACTACCACTATATACAATGCATTGTTTATGGTGGTATTCCTGAGGAAGGGGCTTGGACAGCCCTGAAATGCGCAGATGGTTGTACACCCTGATGCTTTGGATTTATACATATGTTGTTCCTGTTGGAGCAGTAGATCCTGCAGCAGCTTTTTTGAGTGTTTAAACCGGTTGTGGGACACACAACCACATAAGGTGAGCAGTACCTCATTTTTGAACTAAGAGATAAGACCTATTGCGCCCTTGTCTACCCTTTAATAGCTTATGGAGATAATTGTAGTTTAGTGCTTGCCTATTTTTGTTAGTTACTGAGGTACCTGGGACCCCAAGAGATCATACATTTGCTGGTAGATGGGTCAAAGATATTTTTATTGGTTCTTCCACTTTTGTGTCAGATAAACTCTGGTCATGGGGGTTCTGGTGCTGTTCACACCACAGATTCTGACACTCTACACTGAGGTTTGTCTGATGCTTTTGAGTTACACAGGCGGCTCATGCTTCAACCAGTTGTATTCTCATTAGTGATCGGGCCAGCAGAAGTTAATTTCTGTATGACTCCTGATTACCTCTAAGATCACGTGTTCTGGGAAACCTATCAGAGTTGCTCCTTATCTTTTTAAGATGGTGTAATCTGTCTCCCCATGCTGACTATAACTTTTGCAATACCAGTCTATGCGCTGTCAAAATCCTCTTGTTGTCCTCCCTGTTCTTTATATCCTCCTGTGCATGTGTTTACTTTTACTGCTGTGTGTATTGCTCTAAGTGAGTATTGTTTGTATTCCTGTTGTTCTTTTTGTGTGGGGCTTTACCACTCCTGTCCTGCCTCCCTCTAGGTGGGGTAGAGGGGGTATTAAATCAGGGCTTGCCAGGAGCAGGGCAAGGGTGGTGGCTCTGTCATACTCACCATCAGAGGTAACTCTGGAATAAGGGACAGCTAGGGCCTGGGGGGCAGTATAGGAGACCCAGTCTCCCTGTTAGTCCTTACATCCTTGTGACATTTTGTTACTAAATTTCTCCTGTAACACTGAGTTCACGTCCAACAATCAAATGTCAGAACGGATCCTTTAAGACTATATTTCCTGTAGGGACTATACTACTTTTTATAGCAGAGTTGTGTTAGCTGTAATTTTCAGCATTCAGTCAGTAAATTTATTCACCTATGTTGTAGGAAAAGCTCTTTGCATTCAGATGGAAGAAAGTCATGTAAATGCCCATTTGTCTTTCATTACCTTGTACCTTTCTCCATCTATAAGACGCCAGGCTCCTCGGAGTCTTGTGATTATGTGCTGTTTGCTCCTTCCTGTTATGCACAATGCCTCGGTCTGTGGCTTTTTTATCATTGTATTTTTTTTTTTTTTATCAGTTTTCTGTTTCTGCCAGCAATAGGTTTTCATTTATAATTAAAAATTTGGCTTTGAATAAAAGATTAACAATTAATCAACATTGAACAGTGTCCTAGAAAATGAAGTGCAGACATATGCTCTGAATTAAAATTGCAGGCACACATATTTCCCATTGTGGTACAGTGCGGGTAATTGAGGTCAGACGTGAAGAACCCCACCCCGAGATGCTCTTTCCATGCTTTTCTATCAAATGTGCGTACAATAGTTGTCTACTAAATTAAGGCTACATTCACACACAGCGTTTTTGCTGCGTCTTTTTGAGGATCCGTTGTTGGCAGTGAAATGCAGCAACTATGGGCATCCCAACAAAGCCAATGGGTTTCAAGAAAACACAGCAAAAACGCTGTGTGTGAATAGGTGATGCATTCTTTAGAAAAGCTGATCCATTCTGGAACTGAAAAGCGGATCCTCAAACGCATCAAAAACACTGTGTGTGAATATAAGTGACTATCCCAGGGTATGGGAACTTTGGTGTCTGGGCCCTTGCCTCGGTTGGGATGTCACTGGTGGCCTGCCCAGACCCGTGGCACTGATGGTCAACTAAAAAGGGGTAGTTGAAATGGGAGAAATAGTTTATCGTGACGCCACCTGCAGCTTCTGGTGATTAAGCACCAGCGCCACTTCAGACCTCTGGAGGGTGGTGGTATAGTGGCAAAGATGGTACAGCTCCCTGCAGGTGGAGCTAGCCCTCCGGGGCAGGGATGCACCGGTGGTGATGGGGTGCTCATGATGAAAATGCGTGGAACACGGTATCGCAGAGAAGCAGATACACAGAGACTCAGTCACTCTACCCGGGTACTTTACTGGAACAATGCAGATGGCGATACAGTTCACAGTAGCAAAACCGTCTTTATCCGGCCGGGTAGTCACAGTGGGCTGCAGAGTCTTTGGAAGTCTCCCGTGGTATGCCTTCCTTGGATATAACCCGTGTCCGCTGCTTGTGCCTCTCCTGGGGTAGCCTGCCTAATACCAGGCCCGTTGAGGTGCTCTCTAGACCCCGGCTTCCACTCTCTCCCTCTCGTGCTCTGGGATTCGATCCCGGTGGGTTAACCTGGTGTGACTGATCCCGCCAGACAGGGTATCGGAGCTGGTAAACAGACCCACGACCTCTGGTGTTCTCGACTTTCTGACCATCTTCGGAACCGGTACTCCGGTAAAGTGGACCAGGGTTCGCTCCTTGAGTATGGGTGCTCGGGGGGGTCCCCTCCTTCCGTCTGGGCTGCCTGTCCTCTCTCTCCAGGCCCCCTCCCTGGGAGTCTCCTTTTCTCATTCGGAGGCTCCCCGTTCTCCGTCTTTCCTCAGTGCCGACTAAAACTCACTGTGTGTCCTCCCTCCTCCCCAACTACCCCCTCCCCCCCAGGGTATGGGCCCTTACCATCTGCCTAGGTGGATGTGTGGGAGTGCTGGGTTGGGACCCCCTCCCACAGACATCTGCCTTCCCATTGTGACGGGTTACCATACACTCATTTATGGGTTCAGTACCCCTCTTGTGACGCCTGACCAGGTGGGGCGCCACATAATCTTAGACTGTTCAGATGTAGCATGGGTAGATGACTGGACATGATAGGAGGGCTCTCCACATTTTCTCCGACACTCAGGGCTGTATAGTAATTGAACAGACATTTCAGTGGGTGTAAATGTTGTTCATAGTGCAATAAGGGCTATAAGGGCCTGTTCACACTGTGCATTTTTGATCAGTTTTTGCAGTGTAAATGCAGTAAATGCATCACTTAAATGGAATCCCAGCAAAGTCAATGGGTTTTCTACTTTTGCTGTTCAATCTGTGCTTTCATGACCTCGTGTGTTTTTTCCCTTGATAAGTGATCCTGAAAAAAGGAGCATGTCAGTTATGGCTGCGCTTTTCTAATCCGCTTTACCCATTGGAACCATTGCTATGGGCTAAAAAATGCACCAGAAAAAGCGCAGCCAAAACGGATCCAAAATGGGTGATCCATTTCTGATGCGTTTTTTTGAAAAGCTGATCAAGGTTTCCAGCTGAAAGGGAAAAATGCAGAAGAAAAAAGCGGATCAAAAACCGCACAGTGGGAACACAGCCGAAGACTCAAGTGGAAAACAAGCTGTACCATTACTTCCTAGCTTAGTCTGCTAAAATTCCTGAGTGCCAAATTCTTCACTAGTAGAGAAGAGAGGTTTCACATCAGCAGACACAACAAGGTAGGTTCCAGGAGGTAATGAGGTGATTTATTCTCTAAGCTCTTGCTCTCCTATAAAGTAGAAGTGTAAAGGCCCTGTCTTTCATAACGACCGCTCCAGCTATCCCGACAGTGATAACGATGCCGGGATCGCTGGAGCGTCGTTACCTGATCGCTGGGGAGCTGTCAAACAGGCAGATCTCCCCAGCGATCAGGGCCATGGGAGCCACCTCCCACATCGCTGAAGGCGATGTCAGAACGCTGGTAACTATGGTAAACACCGGGTATCCAGGCAGCGCGCACTGCCTGGATACCCGGTGTTTACCCTGTGAGGTCACTGATCGATGGTTTCTTGCTGTCACACGCATCGATGCGTGCTGACCAGCGGGAAACCAACGATCAAAAAATTACCCAGAGCAGAATGTAACGATCAGCAACCTCACATCAGGGGCCTGATCGCTACTAGATGTCACACATAGCGACATCGCTGGAGAGATCATTGTAACGTCACAGTTGCAACGATCTCTCTAACGATATGGTTATGTGTGACTGGGCCTTTACTCTCTTAGCTCCTGCTGTCTTGTTGGAGGTGTATCCTAATCCCTCAGCTCTTACTCTCCTATGTATCAAAGCCAGGTCTTCCTCTTTCAATTCCTGCTGTGCTGTTAGAGGCATGTCATATATGTTCAGCTCTTGCTCTCCTATCTGCTAGAAACAGGTCTTACTCTCTTAGCTCCTGCTGTCCTGTTAGGTGTGTCAGCTCTAACTCTCCTAACTGGTAGAGGTCTTACTCTCTCAGCTCCTGCTGTCCTTTAGAAAGTGGGTCCTGTTCTCTCAGCTCTTACTCTCCTATCTGGTAAAGGTAGGTCTTACCCTCTCAGCTCCTGATATCCTTTTAGAGGCGTGTCATATTCTCAGCTTTTATTCTCCTATCTGCTAGAGGCAGGTGTTAGTCTATCAGCTCCTGCTATTTTGTTATGGGCAGTGGGCGGACTGGCCCAGGTGGCAGGGTTCCCCCACAGAAATGGGCCGGCGGCGCTTTTTGGCTGGTGCTGTGAAAGTACAGGAGATGCGGCGCCTTGCGGCCGGCGCTGTGATGCTGCAGCAGACATGGCGGGTGACACAGTGAGTGACTGGCGATAGCAACACTATGGCAGCATCCCAACCAAAAAAAAGACTGATAGCACCCCACTTCCCCCCACCCCCGGCCTCCAAAACCGTGTGATAACACCCCCCCCCCCCCCGGTCCTCACCTAAGGGCTGGCAGAAGAGAAAACTGCCACCCGGAGTTAGTGTCGCCAGCCAGCCCCTGGTTATGGGTGTCATATTCCCTCAGCTCTTGCTCTCCTAACTTCTAGAGGATTGGCTTTCATTTTGAGGCAGGCAATCTATTGGAGATTGGCAGGAGCGCACTGCATGCTGGGAAATTAGGGAATGTACCGTAAGTTCCAGCACCCTTTAATGCTGGCAAATTGCTGATGAAAAGAAACTGCTTGCAGGAAAAGAATAGAAGGGAAGTCACAGCGCATGAGAATTGGGACTGTTCCTGGACACATTACACTGGTAAATGCCAAAAGCGTTTTTGTAAGCTGTTATCGGGGATGAGAGCAGCAAGACTATTCTTTTCTCCACGTATAAGAAGAAGCGCACTCACCGAGGTAGTATAGATGGTCCTTTATTCCACAATTCTAGAAACGGACAGGGTGCAGGGAGGAGGCCACGGGGGGCCAACGGACGACGACGCCGTTTTGCGACAGCTGTCGCTTCTGTCGCACCCTGTCCGTTTCTAGAATTGTGGAATGAAGGACCATCTATACTACCTCGGTGAGTGCCGCTTATTCTTATACCTGGTTATCTTGATTTGTGCTTTGATAGTGGATCCGCCTTAACGGGAAGTTCTCCCGGACCTGACTTTCAGCACCGCTTAGTGCCCTGAATATCTGGCTTTAAATATTCTTTTCTCCACGTTGTGTGTGAAGGGACAGGTTGTAAATTTCATCAAATTTTGAGCACTTCTACAAAAACGTCATGTTACATCTTTTCTCTTTCACCAATTGTTTGCTCCTTTTTTTATTTCTCGCCATTCATGAGCAAAGTAGAATCCCACTCGTTTTCGGGTTCAGATAGCAATGCATTCTGGGATCTACAGCAGTCACATTCATAGTTAAGTTGCCTGACAGCGAAGACATAACCCTTCTCTGTTTCCAACGACAACCAGAATTCTGAAAGCCGCTATGGAATATGAAATAAGTGATATACAGTGCAAAAATAGGCAGACGAAAATAGCCGTTCTTACCAAGTTATTTCTTTATGTTGATTTAAACTCCTGTGAAAATTGCCTTAATTTTAAATTGATCTAAACTGTAGCCAGTAGAGAGAGCCGCATGCTGTAAAGTAGTCTACCGTCCATTTATATCAATACTAACATTGAAGTGGTTGGAACAGGTTTTTTTAGTTATCACTTATGCTATCGATGGGATTGTTAGGTGAAGAGATGATCCAGATGATGACTTGGAGATTGACTGTGGTACGACTGCTGATCATCAGAATACTGCAGCCTTATTCTCTTTAGAATCAAGAGGCAGTGCCCATGCCCGACCACCACTTCATTCATTTTCTATGGCAGCGGTCCCCAACCTGTAGCTTGGGAGCCACATGTGGCTCGCTATGATGTTGTGGCTCGCGACTGTCTTCCAGCTTGGTGTATTTGTACCAAATTCTAGCAAACAGATACAAAGAGCAGGTCTCCAGATGGTGACTTTTGTAAGTAGCTCCACATAGAATAAAAGATCTGAATTGGGGGTAAGGTAGGAACCCCTGGATCTTTGTATACTGCAGGAGCTGGATGTGCCTCGTAAACCTCTCTCACAGCTGAAGGTGGCATGTGACCCTCTTTCAGAGCTGGATGTGGCTCTCCAGGTCAAAAATGGTGGGGACCTCTGCTCAATGGTGTGCTACTCAGCTTTTTTCAGCAGAACCATAGTGAATGAATGGACGATAAGCACTGTGTTTCATGTTAATGGGGATAAAACGGCTCCGTTCTACCAATCATTATGGGTTTCCTGTGGGAAATGAAAATTTCCCTCCTTTAATTTTCTCTGGGGGCGACAGGGATGCTGACAAAAGGATTTATAAATCCTAGTTTTGAAAAGGTTGAGCATACACTTCTCTACTCCATTCATTGACTATGGAATTCGGATATGGTGATTTCAGAATACAGCACTGTGCATCTTGAATAGCCTTTAAGACAGAGTTCCCCAACCTTTCTGACCTTGAAAGTCACATTCAGTTCTGAAAGAGGGTCGTGAGCCACATCCAGCTCCTGCGGAATACCAAGATCCAGTGGATCCTACCTTACCCCCATTCAGATCTGTTCTTCTTTGTGGCGCTACTTACAAAGGTCATCATCTTGAGACATTCTTTTCAGAGCAGTTTACTTCTGCACCAAGCTGAAAAACAGTCTGTAGCCACACATCATAAATCCGCGGTCCACATGTGGTTCCCAAGCTACAAGTTAGCGACTCCTGCTTTAAGGCCACATGACTTTAGATCCATCCTGCCCAAATTATCGGCAGCATGAGCCAGGCACTTGCAGCATTTTTACAGCTATGTCTGCTTACTTTTTTGATTTTGGAGAAAACATTTGAAAATACTGCGCTTTGGATGACTAGTCTGAGACAGATTTCTGATCAATCTATACATACACACAAAGGTACCGTTACACGCTTCAATATCATTAAGATATCACCAACGATCTCAGGGGTGCGCGGTCGCTAGGACATCTTTTTGACATCGTTGGTGAGGTGTTGCACATCTAGATATCGTGGACAATGCACCAACAATGTGGCGAGCAGCTATCGTTCGCACAATTCAGCGAAGATACTTGTTCACTGTTATTAATTGGTCCAAGTCGTTAACGACATCATTATTGCTGTGTCACTCAAAACAATGCAGCAGGTTGACTGATCGAAGATCGTATGAGTTGACAACATGTTCTCAAACTGCGATCAACGATCCAACGATTTATCGTAGTCGTATCTCTGTATAACACGCAACGACGTCCTAGCGATATCGTTTGAACGACTCCAAACCTGTGACGTTTGAGCGATATCGTTCACGATCTCGTACCGTGTAACTGGGCCTTAAGGATGCGGGAAGTTGCTACTGAGTACTGAGGTCTGAGTCGTCCGCCAAGACACATGGGCCGCGATTCATCAAAGTTAAATCATTTTGAAAAGTCACAAAAACTTTGAGTGAATCGTGATTACATCTTTAAGCGTTTCCACACCAGTGGCCATTACAGAGCCGGTAGTTCGGCAAGTACGTCAGTCTACTTTTTGTAAGTGCAGCATTTTCAGCTACGAGTCCGTACTCACAGTAACCCAAGTAGACCTGTCGCTGTAAAGCAGGTTATTAATCTGACACATCTACTTTAGAACATCTCTGGAATTGTTTTAGCATTTTATGCGATACCAGTAACTTCCCCCTCTTCACATGGCTTGTAGACCTGTTGTTTTATCGGCCAACCTACTATTCTTGGCTTTAATGCATTTTCCGTATGTTTATAGGTGTCGGTTCTTTGTGTTGTTTTAACCTTTCATTTTCATACAAGTCGATGGAACAACAGTGAGTTAATTTTAGTGTTGGTTTTGTGCTTGAAAACAATTTTCTTTTTAATGCCATAGATTTTCACATAATGCAGAACTGAGCTAGGTTTTGCATGACTGTCCGTGGTTCTGCATTTTCTTTGTAGTCATTTCCTGTAGACCTTTTAAAAGAAAAGGTTTGCTGAGGAAGTGATAGTTCATATAGGTCGGTGCTTCATTAGTGCAAGGAGACGGCATGCTTACGGCACTTGGTGAGTGCTGCTTTTTGGTGATCAGCCTACTACTGATCGCTCCAGTCTCTCCCAAACAGGTTGTTAATTTTCTACGTACAATGGATTTTAAAGTACGTGGAGCTTTTAGTGAGTGACCTGTACACTACTGAAGAAGCAGAAACATAAAATATTATATATAATTAAGATATGGAGCGGATAAACCAATTCAGAAAAAAGAAGCTTGCACGTCATGTTGCACTTGGAAGATCCACGTCTGCACCGGTCGGAGTGGATCCCAAAGAAGAAACTTAGGATTAAATAATTATCATTGGCATTATCGCGTACGGTCAAAGCCAGCTTTTCTCCGACGTCCTTTCTTTGGTAAAGCTCTTGGAAGTAGAAGCCAGTCTGTTTCAAGACTCAACATTAAAGAAAATTATGAAAACCCGCCTCACCATGATCCAGTTTCCGACAAGATGATGAAGAACCTGAGTTTATCTTCACACGTAGACTTTATCCTCCCCACAAGATCTCCAGCTTGAGAAGATCCCAGGAAATAAGTAGAAGAACGTCTCCTGTTAATAGACCCTTGAGGAATGTTACTTTTGAAAGGTCATCCTCCGAACCCTCTGGTCCATCACCGTGGACAAGCAGACATAGACATCCTTCAATGAAGAGAATTCATTCTTTGGATTCTGGTCAACGAGGATTATTTCATCGTAGACTATTTTCTGCCTTTTCCAGTGGCCTCTCTAAAGTGATTCGCTCAACTAGAGACATCCCAGCATCTATCGAAGAGGAAGAAGGTAAGAAAGGGCATCAGATATGATACCATTGAGGTACTGAAAGAGTAGACTTTTACCATTTATAGTAGCTATAATGGGGAGACAATGCAAGGGAACAAAACAGCATAACACTGTAGTCGACAGTTGACCTTAGTGAATTTGTTCCTACTAGATTATAGCTTTATAGCACAACTTCTGCCATTTTTGGACATTACAAGATCTTTTAGGAAGCTAAGCATTAAACTTCATAACTGCTCCTTGTGGAATACGTTTTTTTGGGGTTCTTTAGTATTCAGGATACCCTATACCAATAATTATCTTTGTGGTTTTGGCCGTATGATCGATTTGGCTATTGATGGTCCTCCTAATAACGGGTTGAAATTTCTTAAATCTTCTACAGTTGACTCATCATCCATAGCCCTAAATTTGCCAGAAGTTTAGACTTCGGACACGTATAATTACATATTTAAGATTCAACAAAACCAAAACGAATATATTGAAGAGGAAGAGACTTCAGACATTGAGAATTCTACTTTTGAAATGAATAGTTTAGGTCTTTGGATGTTTGTCAGAGTATTTGGGGTAAAGCTGAGCTGGACAAGTGGTGGCATCTAACATTTTTCTATTGGCAGATTGCTTTTTTGTTTGCTTTCTATTCTTTTCACTAATGATTATTATCATCTGACCACTAAGAAAAATCAGATTGGCTTTCACTAGATCTCTGAGGGAAGCTCTTACGACCACTGCTGGGGCAAGGTAGTATTACTCAATGTAAGACTTGGGAGCTACTGATAGCCGGGATTGTCCAATTGACTCATATACTTGGGTCTGGGTAGTTCCTATTGACAAGACGTGCCCTAATTTGACACCCCATTTAAAGGGACACACCAATCACAAAGTGATGGCATATCCTAGAGCAAGGATCTCAAACTCCAGTCCTCAAGGCCGCAAACAGTGCATGTTTTCAGGATTTCCTTAGCAGTCACCTGTGCAATGCTAAGGTAATCCTGGAAACATGCACTGTTTACGGCCCTTGATAACTGGAGTTTGAGATCCCTTTCCTAGAAATTGGAACATAGCCCTTTATCCTGGCTATAGGATTTGTGCATTCCTGGTCACAAGTCCCAGATTATTCCTCTGCATTGTACAATATGCTCCCCCAATCAGGTAACTATTGAGTGTCTACATTTTACACAAGTAGTTAAAACAAAACGATTAATCTGCTGGATGCAGCGCTGCCAGCTCAATGCCGTTTCTTAATGAAAATGTGTTGGAGTCATGATGATCCTGTAAGTAAATGCTTGTATATTATACAAAGGCCATTGGATTCCATTCAAAACTTTCACTAGATCTACAAATGACTATTGATTGCGGCTTCCTGTACATCTTCTCATTGCCGGCTCTTGAAAAAGTCATCACTTCACAAAAACACAAGTCAGCGACGGCAAAGTGAGAGCTTTCTGGTATAGTAACAATACTTTATACATAAACAAGAGTCACATGAATCTCATGACATAGATCGGTATATGTACAAAATATGCAACCAGAGTATTGAAGACTAAGGCTACATTCAGACACAGCGTCTTTGAGAGGATCCGTTTGTGCAGTGGCAGTGCAGTGGATCAATTTCAGAGATTCCCAGCCAAAGTCAGAGTTTTCAGGATTTGTCGTTCAGACACGTTTTCAAGTGGTCCATGTCAATTTATGTGGCGTTTTTCTGATCCGCTTTTTTCATTGAAACCATTGTCTATGGGCTTAAATAAGGGATACACACAAATCGCATAAAAAATGTGGCTAAATGTAGCCTTAAAATGATGGACTTTTGTTCATTCCACGTGTAGAATATGGACTATCCCTTGGAAGGTCTTGCTGTAGACGAGTTCATGCGTTGGGGAGAATTGATTCCACATTGCTCTTGCGCTTGTCTTGTAATCTGTGGGGCAAGCACAACATTAATGGTGGGTTTACACACACCAATTTATCTGTTCAATCTCTGAACCAATCTCTGGTTGCAGTGAAATCATGGATACATTGCTCCATGTTGTACACAGCCACAAAATGGATTAATATATCCATGATTTCACTGCAACCAGAGATTGGTTCAGAGATTGAACAGATAAATTGGTGTGTGTAAACCCACCATAAGTCTGTGTGGATGATGTATGAGAAATCAGTCAAGGGTAGAGTAGAGGGAGGCATTAATAGGCTCACATCAGGTGTGGAGTATGGTCTGGAGACACTTATCTGACCAATCAGAGCTCAGTGGAGTGGCACTTCAAAATCCTTTTTGCATAGAATGCCAGGGTGCATGGGTGCAATAGACAAGTTGCTAAAAAGCATATATAATGCATAAAGACAATTTGGACACCGTTTTTAATGGGGACCCCCATTTTGCCTTTATGTAGGGATCCCAAAGATGGCTACACAGTGCACTCATGAGGACTTTTCTGTGCCTGCTCCTGCACTTGCACCACACTAGTGCTTGGCTGTGCCTGCCCCCGGCACATGCACCACAAGGAATTGTCTGTGCCTGCTCCCACATATACACCACTACTATTTTCCTATGCCTGCTCCCACACATGCAGCTCTAGTACTTGCCTGTGCCTGCTCCCGCACAAGCAGCACGTGTACCTGCTCCCACACATGCAGCACACAAGTACCTGTCTGCCTGCTCCCGCACATACAGCTCTAGTACTTGCCTGTGCCTGCTCCCGCACATGCACCCTAAGGACTTGCCTGTCTGTGTTTTGCTTCCGCACAAGCAGCAGTGTACCTGCTCCCACACATGCAGCACAAGTACTGTCTGTGCCTGCTCCGCACATGCACCGTGAGGACTTGCCTGTGCCTGCTCCTGCAGCACCTGTACATGCTCCGCACATGCAGGACATGTACCTGTCTGTGCCTGCTCTAGCACATTCACCATAGGACTTGCCTGTGCCTGCTCCGCACATGCAGCACGTGCACTGTCTGTGCCTGCTCCACACATGCAGCACATGTACCTGCTCCCCAAGTGCAGCACATGTACCTGTCTGCCTGCTCCCGCACATACAGCACATGTACCTGTCTGTGCCTGCCCCCGTACATGCACTCTTCTGTCCTCTGACGTGGATAATGCTTGTGAGCAGACACACTGTAGTGGGATGCTTTGGTATTGTGTAGAACGGCATTGTGGGTAGCAGGCTGTCCCAACCAGATGTTTTACCTTCAGCCTTGCAGTGGATGTTGCCAGTGGTGAGATATTTACATAAAGTCTGAACTCAAATACAATTCATATTTGATGAAAAGCCAACAAGGAATGATGGGTCTGGAAAATTAGTTAGTGAGGATCATAAATACAATTATTTGTAAACAAACACTTTGCATCCATCCTCATTGCACGGTGCAGTACCCGCCGCTGCGACAGATGGCACTTCGGTGTGTGGGGCCATTGCATCTTTAATGCATGAATGTATAATTCTGATTGAACAGCCTGATAATGACTTTCTGCTTTCCACTGCTAATTAGTGAGACTTTTCTGAGCATCTCTTCCATTGTTATGCTACATTTACTACTTTCCTTAAACATCCTCAGCCTGCTTGAGAATGAAAATGCCCACGAGTAATGTAAATTTTGCATTTTTGTCCTCTTCATGGTGTTGCCATAGCCCGTAATATGGATTGCCTTAAAAACTCCAGTATATTTAGATGACTGAGCACCTTGCGGATTCAGGCTGAGGCTCCTTGGGGCCAGGAGATAATTAGTAAGAGCTCGTTAAAGTGTTCTGCTCTAGTGTTTGCCACAGACAGATATCCAGGTGTTGATGGGGGCACAGATGCCAACATTTCTAAAACAAAGGTACAGATGGTAAACTTTTTTAAAAAAGTTAACACCAATTAAGAGTAGATTATAAGTTTTCTTTGTTTTTTCTTGTTAAAGGGTCTCTTGTCTTGAAAAAACAGTAATACAAAACTTCTGCATGGATAGCTGAAGACATTTCCATTGTCGATATCTATCTCTGAACTCCGTATTCCGTCTCGCACAATAAGATGGCAAATGGCGTCTGTTCTTTATGCCAAACAAGCACCTGAGTCCAGTCGTACTACTTTCTCAAGCTTAAGGACCCCACTATTGATCAATGTCAATGGCTTCCGCCATCATTCGCTCCAACAATTATCCTTGGGGGAGATTTTGGTGAAGCGTACCTGATTTTGGACTGCCGAATCCTTTGTTCTCCAGAGATAAGCCTCCAGTATAATAGTCTGTTGGCATCCTCCTCATAGAGAACACATGAGCGTGCAGCCAAACAGGCGCTCCTGTGTATGGGGATGATGGCTGTCCACCAAATTATTGTCCAAAATATCATTTGGCCGACAGCCATCTATGTTATTAGACTGGTATTAGGGTCTAGGGGATTCATTATAATGAAGGAGGTGAAGGGACTATGCAACTTACTGCAGGGTGGAGGATTTGAGTTCTGAGATAATAGTTAGCAATGCTGGAATCTGTGTCTTTTCAGCTAACCACATCATAGCAATCCAGGATGGGTTTTTTTTTTCCCACTGAGATTCTCTTTTAAAGGGAATCTGTCAGCAGGTTTTTGTTTCCCCATCTGAGAGCTGCACGATGCAGACAAAAAGACCCTGCATCCAACCATGTATCGCTTAGATTACTAGGTGCCGCGCCTGAGCCTCTGTCACAATCACAGTTTGTAGATTGAGCCGTGCAGCAGAGCTGAGAAAGCTGCCCTGCCACACCAGGATACATATATACAATGTCTGCAACTGCAGACGGTGAGTTGCTGCTAATTGCAGCAGGGGGGTGTGCCGGACTTGGCTCACGTGCTCCTGCCTCCAGGCAATAATAAGCTACTGGTGCTGAAACAAACATTGCAGGTAAACAACATACATTTTTTTTTTTTTTTTATAAGAGACGCATTGCTGAATTCTTTGTTAACTCTTACAGCATGCTGTCTTCAGATTACATAGCAAAAACCTGCTGACAGATTCCCTTTAAGAGCATTTGTCTAACATAAACAAAATTACCTAGAAAAGATTTCCGTTGGCTGTAAGTTTATCTTTAGTTACAAGTTTTTTGAAATCCTCATACCACTCAAAATGATTTCTATAGACCTAGAATTCTCCGAGCTTTCATTGAGCTGCTGCCCCCAAAACTGATGATGTACGGTATTTCTAGACCGTTACCGGCGTCTTTACCACCTAGTTGCAGAAGTGACAATTTCACATAATAATGTATCCTGTACTACAGAGAGCAGATTGTGCACCATTACAGCAATGTGTGATACTGTATACTATTCACTACAGCGGAGACTTTCTCACGTTTGTTTACAACTATTATATTCCGGTCTTGTGATGTTATTTATCCAAAGGGGAAGCATGTAGAGAACTGTGAGACATCTGTCCGTTTGTCAATCAAATTTCTGTGACATTAGATAAATGGGAAGGCTAAGTATTGTACTTAGAGATTGTAATTGTGAAGTGTCTGAAGGTTAAAGGGAATCTGTCAGCAGGTTTTTGCTGTGTAAGCTGACGACAACATGATGCAGGGGTTAAAAAAAAACAAAAAACTATGCATCTCTGTGTGTGTGCTATTGTTTACTTAAACTAAAGGCTTTATTACCCTGTGAGTAGCATTACAGGACTACAATGTCTCGCACATGGCAGTCTGACACACCCTCTGCTGTGAATGACACCTCACAGTAATACATAACTAAACTGAATGCTTTTATTGTGACAGAATGGCTGCAGCCAGTAATCTATGTGATACATCGTTGGATTCAGAATCTCCTTGACTACATTATGTTCCTGTCAGGTGAGGTAGCAAAAACTGCTCTCAGATTCCCTTTAAGTTGTTACTAGTCTGTCACAGGTGGCTGATTTCCCAGGCATGAAAGGCAGCGCTTACAAGCTCTTTTGATGTAAGCCCCCTAAAGTTTGCTGGATCACTTGTACCGCACAGCTTCAGTGTCACTGCACATCTTCAGTGCTGTTGAGGCAAAGTTGACCTCATCGGAGAGGGCTCAGATCTGGCCAGCGGCCCCACCATGCTGCGTGTCATTCCTCAGGAGCACCTCCCCTCTCTTTCCCTCTGTGCACATGTGAAGTTTCTGCACCATTTCTGGATTTCTTGGCAAGAAAAACACTGCATAATTTGTGTACTTTTGTTGCATTTTTGATGCATTTTTTTGTGCAGATTTGTCCCCACTCGTTAGTATGAGTGAAATCGGCAAAAACACTGAGAGAATTGACATACGGCAGATTTAAATCTGTAAGGAGAAAATAAGCCATGTGTGCATGAGACTTCATGAATCTCATTCATTTTGCTAGAATCAGGAAACCCTTCAGGTTTTGTGACAAATCTGCACAGAAAAGAAAAGCAACTGATCTGCAACGTGTGCACAGGCCCTAACCCAGGAGCCAGGGGAGCAATGCGCTCCTGAAGACTGAACTTGTGAAAACCCCCTTAATATCCATATGTATCTGATATCTCTATCTGTTCCACATCCGTTTTGTCATGTCTTCTGTCTCTTATCGATCTCCTTGTGCACAGCTCCTTCTATATGTTCCTGCCACATCATCATCATTACCTCACTGCTTAGCAATGTGGCCAGTAATGCATCAAGTCATTGCCTGAGTCAGATTATTACATTTTGAGCTCATCCGGAAGAATTGCAGTTTTCCTATGACTTTGAGGCTGGAAGAGTCTTTCCATTGCTCACCAGTCGGTCAGTCATTCGGTCATTCCGCTATGAGATGGTTTACGGCAGATAGTTGCTATAGGCAGGAATATATTTACCTGTCAAACTCATCAGAGCTATCATTCCTATAACACTTCCCAGGCTGCTCTATGTCTTCTAACACATGTTTACATTCCTACAATACCAATCACTTGCTTCCTTTTGCCGTCTGGATGGAAACTACCAACTCCCAAAATGCTTTGTCAGATACTGAAAGCAGTTAAGGGCCTGTCACACGCATCAATGTCGCCCGCAATATCGCTCATGCGTCACAAATTATTAATCGCCTGAGCGATGTGGAATGATCGCAGGTAAGATGTCACACGCGTCAATATGACCCAGCGATGCGGTGATGTCGCCATCTTGCGAGCGATTTTATTTAGTCGCTTGTACGTTGTCAAAATAGAAAATACATCGCTGAGTTTAGTGTCACACGCAGCGATGCACAAGGTCTACTGAGCGATGAGCGACAGGTTTTACATCTGGCAGTGAAACCTGCGATCGGCGATCAGCGACATATCGCTGGTTGCATTGCTTGGTCACACGCTTCAATGTCGCTCCTGCGTCACTTTTATGTCGCTCGAGCGACTAAAATCCGTGACGTACGAGCGACATTGACAGCGATATTGACGCGTGTGACAGGCCCTTTAGACAGAGCCCAAGTTCGTTTATTCACTCCATCAGTAGTCCCTCAATGTATATAATTCAGCTACTATTACCGTATTTAGTTGTTAATTTTGATGTACATCGGATCACATGATAACATGCACCCGAGTGAATTAGCGAGGCTTTTTGTTCTCTGTAGGGGATCACCAGAACCTCCTGTGTGATGTAATTGGATGGCTTGTACAACTGAAGTTCTCCTCTGGGAGAAGATAGAAGCTCCTATTACAGATAATGATGATAACTATACAGCTCCTGTCATAAATAGAATGTAGGAGAACACAGGTCAGCCTTCCTGACTGTATAATTGGAATATAGTACCTTGTTTAGGGGAATATAGAGGATTATTATACGGTCATCCCAGCAGATGGAACTGGTACTGTCTATAGTTAATCATTTGCTCCTGTGCTGGGGTTTATGGGATTTATAGCAGAGCATAGGGGAATAAAATGTAGACTGTGGCCAAGGAATTAAGATAGAGGCTGAATAGAAGAAAAAAGGAGGCTTAACTGATTGCAGGGGTGTATCTGCAATAGTTGCAGCTGCTGCAATCGCACCTGGGCCCTGGAGCCTAGGGGGCCCCAAAAGTCCATTCGGCCTATAGAAAAAGACTAATGCTATTAAAGATTTGCAATAATTGGGGGCCCTGTTGAAGCTTTTGCATCGGAGCCCATGAGCTTCACATTACGCCACTGGCTTCATGGATATAAGTACACAACCGGTATATGTGAAAGAATTGTTGAATGTGGCAACAAAGTGGTTTGCTAAAGTGAGAAAAATATGCCCACTTTCTTTCAAAAACAGTGCCACACTTGTCTACAGGTGATGTATGGTATTCCACTACAGACCTACTCACTTCAATGAAGACCAGCTCTAATGTCAGAAACAATGAGGGTTGCCGTTATTCTTAAGAGGGCCCCCATGTTTTTATCTAATCCTGGATAACCCCTTTATTGGTGCTTTTACATGTACAGGTATATAACTATTTTTTTGGCACCTTCAGACCAATATCAATCCAAATTAGTGTGTATAAATGGATCTGATTAAAATCTGTCATCTGCCAGAAAACTGATCTGATGTAGGTGAGCTTGTCCGGCAATCACAGACTGGGAATAGGAAGGTTTTGTTTTAGGACAGTTGTAACAGATATGTCCCCGTCACACCAGACGACAGGGCTGTGGATGTCGGCGGCGACTGGCAGGTGCGCGCACGCTTCTGGCGCCCCGCCAGCGTCGCCGTCCCCCGTTTACATGGGGCGACATCTCCAGCTGTCAGGCGGCATCGCCGCTGGGGTGTCTGGAAACCCCAGCGGCGATGCCAGACAATGGGAGCCTATGGCTCCCATCGCCTGACAGGTCGCCGGCGCCCGGTTACATGGGGCGATGTGTGCACATCGCCCCATGGTGGGCGCCTGGTTTCAGAGCACTGCGACCTCCCGGCACCGGCGACATCGCCCCATATATATTTATATATATATTTATAGGCGATACTTCCAGCGACGCACTGGCGATGTTACATGCGACATCGCCGCTGGGGTGTCCACAAACCCCAGCGGCGATCCTGTAACTTGGGATCCTGTGGCTCCCATCGCCTGTAACATCGGCGATCACCATGTTACATGGGGCAATGTGTACACATCGCCCCAGAGTGCTGGCCTGGTTTCAGAGCAGTGCTGCTCCTTTCAGACTGAGCACTCCTCCTCTCATCAGTCTGGGGCATTTTTCAATAGAGCTGGATCCCGTCTACCCTTAAAATTGTCAGCTTTCAGCCCAGGGGAAGGATGTAAGGTTAGGGTCCCAACATAGTGATACACCTTGTCGCTGGAAGATGGGCTCTCATGAATTGGACAATTTGTGCGCTGAGGACCTTTATTTTTGTAGCATATAGCAGTAATGCAATATTTGCATATTATATAGCGTTTCAGAGCGCACGTGAGAACGAAGCCTTAGGCCCTGTGCCCACAGTGCGTTTTTTGATACTTTATTTGTCACAAAACACGTTTATCCTTCCCCAGCAGCAAAGTCTGAATATTCTGAATTTCTGTGCCAATTATTATGCTTTTTTTCCCTTGCAGATTTGCAGTGCTTTTTTTTTTTTTTTTTTGTCCAGAGGAAAAAACGTGCCTGTCAATTTTTATATGAACAGCGTTTTTCATCTCTCCCTGCCACTGAGAATAGTGAAAAACCGCAAGACCAAAATCTGCACCAAAAGCACGCTGCGTACTTGGTGCGTTTTTCTGGCGCAGTTTAGCAGCGTTTTCGCTGCAGAAAATTTCTGCACCTTAAAAGTTGTGTGCACATAGCCTTATACCGCAGGCCGATGCCTGTAGAGAGCAACATGATCGTCCCTGTGACCTTTCATGACTCCGCGCTTCACATGTCACACTTGAATATGTATTGGGTAGTGGGAGCCGCTTCCCCATAATGAGTACATTCATGGTTTCTCCTTTCCACTGCTCGTACACGGTGACGAGAGCCATGTGGACGTCTTCTTGGCAGCCAAGACTCTGCAGATGTTCTAAAAGACTTACTGTCACCCTCTACAAGAGCAGTATGGCTTACAGAGCTGGATGTAATACATGCTGCACAGGCTCAGAAGTGTCTACCTTTCCATTTACAGTATGTACAGGTGCGCACTATGAAAGGGACGTGTATTCTGTAGGGTCGCATTACTCACAGATGACAGAATCGGGCTGACTCAGATATGTTGGTCTTGTGGTGGTAGTTGTGTATGTTTCTTTTCTGAAAGAGGCGCCTGTTCCTTCCCCTCTGACAGCTGGCATTCCTCTGGTAAACCTATCCGGGTGTGTGCCGCAGCCCTGACAGGTTGATCTCTAGGGTTCACGTGTCAAGTAGGCAGTGTGACGGTGGCAGCAGCCCTATGAAAACACCATTGCACGGCTATTCATTCACCAAACTGGCCTTTGATATTTATACCCGGTAGGAAACGTCTTGTCGTACACAGTCTGGGATGGCAGCATGGCATCGTGCCACATTGCAGATTTTTTTTATTCCCATTCCCTTGTGTGTGTGATGTGCGGTGATGAAAATTAATTAAGCAATGTTTGTCGAGTCTCACCGCACTTAGCAACAGGAACGACACCACTCAAATATGTCGGTGAAGTGCTCTGATTACATAATAGATACACGGGGCCATGTGCGGAATTTGGGCACTTAGATCTTCCCGAATGCTGGAACTGCCTCTTTGGCCATACAGAACATTGTAACTTTTATTCTCGGCATCCTAACCCAAGAGTTCAATACAGTGGCCTACATATGGCTGGTGTCACATTTCCAGTATTTGTGGTTCAAATATGGACCTCAATACCCCACTGCTGTGTATGGTAGCGCTCGGCCAGCTGAGCACTGCTGTGTATGGGAGCGCTCGGCCAGCTGAGCGCTGCTGTGTATGGGAGCGCTCGGCCAGCTGAGCACTGCTGTGTATGGGAGAGTTCGGCCAGCTGAGCACTGCTGTGTATGGGAGCGCACGGCCAGCTGAGCACTGCTGTGTATGGGAGTGCTCGGCCAGCTGAGCACTGCTGTGTATGGGAGAGCTCGGCCAGCTGAGCACTGCTGTGTATGGGAGCACTCGGCCAGCTGAGCACTGCTGTGTATGGCAGCACTTGGCCAAACTGAGCACTGCTGTGTATGGGAGCGCTCGGCCAGCTAAGCACTGCTGTGTATGGGTTGCTCAACCAGCTAAGCACTGCTGTGTATGGGAGAGCTTGGCCAGCTGTGCACTGCTGTGTATGGGAGCGCTTGGCCAGCTGAGCACTGCTGTGTATGGTAGTGCTCGGCCAGCTGAGCACTGCTGTGTATGGGGGAGAGCTTGGCCAGCTGAGCACTGCTGTGTATGGGAGTGCTCGGCCAGCTGAGCACCGCTGTGTATGGGAGAGCTGAGCACTGCTGTGTATGGGGAGAGCTTGGCCAGCTGAGCACTGTTGTGTATGGGGGAGAGCTTGGCCAGCTGAGCACTGCTGTGTATGAGAGTGCTCGGCCAGCTGAGCACTGCTGTGTATGGCAGCGCTCGGCCAGCTGAGCACTGCTGTGTATGGGAGCGCTCAGCTAGTTGAGCACTGCTATGTATGGGAGCACTCGGCCAGCTGAGCACTGCTGTGTATGGGAGCGCTCAGCCAGCTGAGCACTGCTATGTATGGGAGCGCTTTTCAAAAATGTGACTGATAGCGTCTGTGACTGAGATGAGGTATATGGCTGTGCTCAGTTTTGCCTAGAAGGCCTGTTTCAGAAGTCCAAACAATATGTCTGGTTGACCCGCCTGTCCTGCCTGCCATGACCGGGTGACTGCCTGCAGCAGAGGATTTAGGAGCTCAGTGGTTGGAAGCAGGAAAGATGATTTATGGACTATGAAGTCTACTGCAGACATATCTGCTGAACTATGAGATACAGGATCTGCCTCATCTACTCTTACTGCAGTATCCGATTTCCCCTGCTGCTCGTGGTCACTTCTGCTTTGAAGGCCGAGTGGCGTGCGAATCAAAATTGTCTTTCTTAACAAGGAGGTTAAATTTGGTTTAGGTGCAGTGGGCACATTCTCTGAATGATAGACATCTCAGCTTGAGGTTCCTATCAGCGGGACACATCTCTGGTCACAGAACGTTAGAGTATCTGGCTAACAGGAACTGCGCACTCTTTCCAAAGAACAGAGCGGTTTCATGGGTTCAGCATAATTCCTACTAATTACCCTATTTGGGCTGTGCCTTTTATTGTACAGGGATCAGAGAACAGGATTGTGGAAGTATTTATTACATGAATATTATCATTTGTGTAAAAAGGACCCCCTTCTGTAAACTCTGAGAATATATCATAAGCTGATTAGACTGTGTGCGGATATATTCTTTTGTAGGCAGTGAAAGCCTAGATCAAAGTTGGTGTTTCTTTTTTTTTGCTAGACTTTCTGTTGAATCCATTCGCTGCTGTGCGCATGCTTCTCCTTCCCGAATGGCGCATTGTTGCCTCCTGAGCTGCACAATTTTTGACCTGTATACATTGGACTCCCAAGCTGCGTGCATAGGCTAATGCACATCTGAGCTCATCTGCATGGATAAATACATGTGTAGTCAATACAAAGGACTTGCCCATGACTTATTCCTTCCACAGAACTTTCAAAGGCTAAGGTACATTTGTGTTGACGAAAGATGATTCCAGCATCTGCAACTAGATAGGAAAGGAATCTTTATCATTAGAGCAGTCACACAGTAGAACGGCCGACCATAAGAGGTAGTAATGACAGACACTATGTCAACATTCAAAAAACCGGGCTGGATCCTTATCTCACAATGTATGTGGCCTCCCGAGGTGCAGTGGGCTTGTTGCTTCCCGAGTTGCGGCAGGCTTGTGGCTTCCTGAGTTGCGGCAGGCTTGTGGCTTCCAGAGTTGGGCGGCTTGTGGCTTCCCGAGTTGCGGCGGCTTGTGGCTTCCCGAGTTGCGGCAGGGCTTGTGGCTTCCCGAGTTGCGGCGGCTTGTGGCTTCCCGAGTTGCGGCGGGCTTGTGGCTTCCCGAGTTGCGGCGGGCTTGTGGCTTCCCGAGTTGCGGCGGCTTGTGGCTTCCCGAGTTGCGGCGTGCTTGTGGCTTCCCGAGTTGCGGCGGCTTGTGGCTTCCCGAGTTGCGCGGGCTTGTGGCTTCCGAGTTGGGCGGCTTGTGGCTTCCCGAGTTGCGGCGGGCTTGTGGCTTCCCGAGGTGCCAGCGGACTTGTGGCTTCCCGAGGTGCCAGCGGACTTGTGGACTCCCCGGCGGTGGGCTTCTCTGCATTATTTTTTTTTTTTTTTGCTATACATGTGGTGGGGTTCTGGCTCCTGAGACCAATCTTCAGAGAATGTAAAAAGCCTAAGAATTATTTTTAGAAAATTGACCACCATTAACCATCTTTAACATTCTGATCATCATTTTCATCATGTACCATCAGTCTGGAGAAAATACTAAGGCAACGCAACACAAAAGTGTCACCCCTCACTTGGCAGGTTCCAGATTGTTGCTATGACAACTAGTCCTCTTGTTTGACATGTACCTGAGCGCTGTACATTTTCCACTTTCCGTGTGATTGGCTAATGTTAGGTTATGATAATAGCTGTAGACGGCCGGCTCCTGAGTGGTCACACTTAAAGGGACATAGAACCCAAAGATTAAAAATAAAACAAAAAAAGAGGAAGATATAAAGGTGATCTGTATGTTCCTGAAGCAAATGTCAGGCCTCATTCAGACAGGCAACTAGCCATAACCATGACACCACTAGTCATCAGAAATCCAAATCTGCCTCCAGGCGTCTTGCGATATGACCACTTTCTTCTTCCATATGTTACCTAGAGCCGTGTACCTGACACATGGGGTGAGAAGAGCGGCTGATACAATGGGCCCCGAGCTGTGTGCCTGACACATGGGGTGAGGAGAGCCGCCAACACAATGGGCCCCGAGCTGTGTGCCTGACAAATGGGGTGAGGAGAGCCGCCAACACAATGGGCCCCGAGCTGTGTGCCTGACAAATGGGGTGAGGAGAACGACCAACACAATGGGCCCCGAGCTGTGTGTCTAACACATGTGGTGAGGAGAATGACTGACGCTATGGGCCCGAGCTGTGTGCCTGACACATGGGGTGAGGAGAATGACTGACACTATGGGCCCGAGCTGTGTGCCTGACACATAGGGTGAGAAGGACGATCGACATGATGGGTCTCGAGCTGTGTGCCTGACACATGGGGTAAGGAGAACGACCGACACGATGGGCCGGAGCTGTGGCCTGACACATGGGGTGAGGTGAATGACCGACACAATGGGCCGGAGCTGTGGCCTGACACATGGGGTGAGATGGACGATCGACATGATGGGCCTAGAGCTGTGTGCTTGACACATGGGGTGAGGAGAACGACCGACACGATGGGCCGGAGCTGTGGCCTGACACATGGGGTGAGGAGAATGACCGACACAATGGGCCGGAGCTGTGGCCTGACACATGGGGTGAGATGGACGATCGACATGATGGGCCTAGAGCTGTGTGCTTGACACATGGGGTGAGAACGACCGGCACGATGGGCCCCGAGCTGTGGCCTGACACATGGGTTGAGGAGAACGACCGGCACGATGGGCCCCGAGCTGTGTGCCTGACACATGGGGTGAGGAGAATGACCAACACGATGGGCCCCGAGCCTTGTGGCTTATCCAATGGGCCCTGAGCCATGTGGCTGACACAATGAGCCCCAAGCTGTGTGCCTGACACATGGGGTGAGGGTAGCAGCTGACACGATGTAGCAGGAAGCCCCAGTGGGATTTAGTAACATGACATCTGCTATCCTCAGGTGTATGCAGGTATCCTGTAGCTATGGAGATGGCGTATTTGTGGAAATCGGCTAGAATTTCAGTGATGTCACCTCGGTCCTTCATACAATGGAGCTGTTATAATGGCTGCAGCCAGAACATACGCTGTCGTCACAGCTCCCGGCCTTCTCCCATTGTGTCTCACATGTAATAAATCTTTTGCGGCTTTTGTGCTTTGCGGAGATTGTGTTGCTGTGTATGAACAATATATCCTGGTATTCACACTAGAGAGGAAACCATACTGGAAGGTCGAAGCGGAGAGAGTGACCTATGTGGCCCCACAAGGGGCCTAATGATAGTCATAGCCTTTACAATTTGGCTGGAGATTGTAAGAAATAACACAGACTAAAATAGTGTGTGTGTGCTGGGGAGGACGCAAAAGAGTATACAGACATTACAGAATGGAAAAGAATATTCAGACATTACAGCACGGGAAAGAGAATACAGGTATTACAGCACGGGATTGCAGATAATTCTCTCTGTGCAGTAAAACGTTTGCGGGGAAATCCTTTTTTAAAAACAAAGAATTATTTGTGATCATGCACTGTAATGTCTGTATGCTCTTTCCCGTGCTGTAATGTCTGTATGCTCTTTCCCGTGCTGTAATGTCTGTATGCTCTTTCCCGTGCTGTAATGTCTGTATGCTCTTTCCCGTGCTGTAATGTCTGTATGCTCTTTCCCGCGCTGTAATGTCTGTATGCTCTTTCCCGTGCTGTAATGTCTGTATGCTCTTTCCCGTGCTGTAATGTCTGTATGCTCTTTCCCGTGCTGTAATGTCTGTATGCTCTTTCCCGTGCTGTAATGTCTGTATGCTCTTTCCCGTGCTGTAATGTCTGTATGCTCTTTCCCGTGCTGTAATGTCCGTATGCTCTTTTGTGTCCTCCCCGGCCCAGGAGATGTGGTGTAATCAGACCATGTCCCTATACGGTCAGACACATCCATTACACAGCATATAGCAGGGACACATATATGATTATCTCAGCACTGGAGAAGTGGTATGATCAGACCATGTCCCTGTACGGTCAAACGCGCTTCCATTACACAGTACATAGCAGGGACACATATATAAGATTATCTCAGCACAAGAGATGTGGTATAATCAGATCATGTCCCTGTATGGTCAGACACATCCATTACACAGTACATAGCAGGGATACATATATAAGATTATCTCAGCACAGGAGATGTGGTATGATCAGACCATGTCCCTGTATGGTCAGACACATCCATTACACAGTACATAGCAGGGATACATATATAAGATTATCTCAGCACAGGAGATGTGGTATGATCAGACCATGTCCCTGTATGGTCAGACACATCCATTACACAGTACATAGCAGGGTTACATATATAAGATTATCTCAGCACAGGAGATGTGGTATGATCAGACCATATCCCTCTATGGTCAGACACATCCATTACACAGTACATAGCTGGGATACATATATAAGATTATCTCAGCACAGGAGATGTGGTATGATCAGACCATGTCCCTGTATGGTCAGACACATCCATTACACAGTACATAGCCGGGACACACATGAGATTATCTCAGCATAGGAGCAATTTTTAAATACATCCAATTGTGGAAATTATTATTATTCAAAGATCTATTGATTAAAATAATCTGTTTGTGGGAAACCCCTTTAGGGCCCCCTTCAAGCGTCTATATAAAAAATGTACATGTGGCACAGTCTGTTTTGACAATCCGTTATTTTTATCTTCCATCCATGTGTATGTTTTTAAAACCCTGTGCCGTCCATGTTTTTCCAGTATGGATCTAGAAAATGAATTGAATTCTTGTGTACCTTCAATGTTAAACACGTAGAAAACATTGATAGTGTACTGATGCCACGCTTGTGCTGTACATGCTTTTCATGAACTCATAGACTTGTATTGGTCCCCCCATTAACATTAGACTAAAGTCAGACAGTGTCAGTGCAATCCCCAAAACATAATGTGTATGAGGCCTCCCGACTCGCCCCCTTCCTGAAAAGACAGGAAGTCTGAAAAAGCCCCAGTGGCCAGTGTGAGAATTGCAAGATTACTCTTTTTGTGTTTTTAACAAATCTCAAGATATTCGAGGTGGGGGTAAAACATTGTAAAAACATAAAAAATACATGTAACACAAAAACCTGATCATTTTCTGATCGCTTCCCTTTAAGATTGAGAAGAAGGATGTATCCAGACAGAGTAGAGCACTTTTCTGCTAGCACGCTTTCATTCATTAATGACAAAACTATTCTCATGAATATTAAGCATGGCGTGCCTAAGATGTGTCACACGGCGTTGAATCTGAAAAGCTTTTACTCACAAAATGTCTTTTTTTTTTTTTTTAATAATCTGTCGGTGGAAAGTAGGTGATGGAGTCATGTTGGGTTGAGCTCGCTGTCTGCGGGTCAGTTTATATTTCACAATATGGAGCACTAAACACTCGGGAATCCACTGCTTGTTGGCTGACTGACGGACATTTAATTGCCATGAAATGTGCACTATAATGTGTAATGGATCATTCAATGCGTTTAGACCGCCATTGTTTTCACAGCACAGGTCTTGTTTACATTGAAGATGTGCTGGCGAGGACGATGACCTTTTGGGTAAACCAAAAGATCAATTGACCAACGAATAAGCATTTTATCTTTGTCAAGTGACCACCATCATGTTTAGAATATATGTATGGTGTTTGGAGAAAGAGCATTCTTAGGAACGATAATTGCGCACTGTAAATGGGCCTTAAGGCATTAGACTTAAGCCCCTGTCACACATAACGAGATCGTTAGCGAGATCGTGAAGTCCCAGATTTTGTGACATAACAGTGATCTCGCTAACGATCTCGTTATGTGTGACACTTAGCAGCCTGTGACATTGCTGATCGTTACAAAGTGCTCTGTGTCATTTTTAGGTCGTTGTCTCCCGCTGGGAACGCTGCATCGCTGTGTTTGAAGGAACAACGACCTCCATACTACGCCCGAGAGTGACAATTCCCAACGACCTCTATCATTCCGGATCGTTGCTGAGTCGCTGGTGAATCTGACTGTTTGACATCTCACCAGCGATCCCAAAGTGACGCACCAGCGATCCCTAAGGATCGTTATCGTTGTCGGGATCACTGTTGCGTCTTTGTGTGTGACGGGAGCTTTAGTCCTCAGTCCATGATGCAGATTTACTATTTTCACCCGCTGCAAAGTTGGTGCATTTGGTATTAAACCTATTGATTATGGTAAAACTCTGTTTATGGCTTTCATAAAATTTGGCTATGGATTCACTTGAAGAGGCATGGCTTTAAAATCAGGGCTGTGGAGGCGGTAAGCCAAACATCCGTCTCCTCAATTTCCAGAATCCAACTCCACCAAAAATGGACACTGACACCACGACGGCCCTGCCTAAAATGCAACAAGGAGCACTAGGTGTGCCGAAATTTAGGCTATCAAGTAAGTCAGCCAATAAATGAAACTTAGACAAAAAATGTCCATTCTTGTGTTAAAACTGTCGTGGCTGAGAGACAGTTTGCCCATTTTTAGTATTCTTAGTAAATCTGCCCCAAAATCTTAAAATGCTCGAGTTTAAGGAATTCATCACTTGATTTATCAATCAAAAAGTTAATTTAAGGATAATTTTTTTTTGCGATGATTACCTAAAATTACAGTCAAAAGTGTTCTCTAGAAGAAGGCTGTACAATACAAAATTAGGGGCCGTTTGTGCTCTGAAAGCTTGCAAATATAATATTTCTTGTTAGCCAATAAAGGTATCACTCCTAGAATACTATTGTCATTTTTGGGTCCTAAATATCTCTAGAAGGTCAACCCATCTTGGAAATTGGAAGAGAATTGAAAATCTTTCACCCAAATATCTGGTCAAGATTAGAAAGGGGTCTTACAAGAGTTTACTCTTTTTTTGCATAGAAATTAAGATTTATGCCATTAAGACTTTTGGGATCCTTGAAGGTTGGAGAGTCCTACAAGGTCGGACATCCAACCTACGCCCAATTTTCCTTCCAAAGCTTCTGACACCATTTCAAAAGAACAAAATTTACAATCTGCTACCAAAAAAAAAGAAAAGAAACATCCGTCCTATCAAACAATTCTTCCTTTCAAATGGGGCCGGCACAACCTGCTTGATGTGTTATTAAACCCCGGCACAGAAAGAAGCAGATTGCCTTTTCATGCCGACTTAGTGGCGAGTTTCTGTGATCGACTTTATTTATGGTGTTCTTCAGGGCTCAGAAAATATATTCTCATTTGGAGACCACATGATATTCCTGGAAGAAACTCCACTGTTAAAAATGAGATTATTGAGAAATTCAAGAACGAGAATTGAATTTGGCTGTTATGGCAGCACATCTACGTGCGAGAATGAAATTGGATACTGGGATACGCTTCAACCTTTAGATACATTTATGTCACTCGTGTGTTAATGGATTTAGATCTGGCTATGAACCCATATATGTAGAGAAAAGCTGTGCTCACACTAACATCATGCAAAACTCACAAGAAAAACACAAGATTAGCATATACCCTATAGCGCAGGGGTCTCAAACTCGGCTGTAGTAATGTCCAAATCCTGATCTTCTTGTAATAATGTCCCCCATCTTGGTCCCTTTCCTACTGTAAAGTCCCCATACTAGTACCCATTCTATAGTAATGTCCCACATCCTGGACCCCCTTCTTGTAGTAATGCCCTATCCTGGTCCTCATCATATAGTAATATCCCCATCTTGATCCCCTCTTGTAGTGATGTCCCCATCCTGGCCCCCATAGTGTAGTAATGTCTCTATGTCCTCTATGCTGGACCTCTGTTGTAATAATGCCCCCATCCTTGCCACCATAGTGTAGTAATGCCCCCATGCTGGTCCCCTTTTGTAGTGATGTCACCAATCCTGGCCCCCATAGTGTAGTAATGTCTTCCATACTTATCCCCTTTTGTATTAATATCCACATCATAAACCCCATTTGCAGTGATGTCCCCATAGTGTAGTAATGTTCCCCATACTTATCCCCTTTTTTAGTAATATCCACATCCTAAACCCCATTGCCGTGATGTCCCCATTCTGGCCTCCATAGTGTACTAGTGTCCCCCTGCTTGTTCCCTTTTGTAGTAATGTCCCCTTCCTGGCCCCCATAGTGGTCACCTTTTGCAATAATAACCTCATCCTGGCCCCCATAGTGTAGTAATGTCCCCCATGCTGGACCTCTTTTGTAGTGATGTCCCCGATCCTGGCCCCCATAGTGTAGTAGTGTCCCCATGCTGGTCCCCTTTGTAGTAATGTCCCCATCCTGACTCCCATAGTGTAGTAATGTCCCCCATGCTGGACCTCTTTTGTAGTGATGTCCCCGATCCTGGGACCCGTACCATTTTACTGGTCCCCATCTCTGTATACCTGTACCCTTTTACTGGTCCCCATTTTTGTAAGCCCGTACCCTTTTACTGATCCCCGTCTCTGTGAGCCCGTACCCTTTTCCTGGTCCCCATCTCTGTGAGCCCGTACCCTTTTACTGGTTCCCATCTCTGTGAGCCTGTACCCTTTTACTGGTCCCCATCTCTGTGAGCCCGTACCCTAATACTGGTCCCCATCTCTGTGAGCCCCGTACCCTTTACTGGTCCCCATCCCTGTGAGCTCGTACCCATTTACTGATCCCCATCTCTGTGAGCCCGTACCCTTTTCCTGGTCCCCATTTCTATGAGCCCGTACCCGTTTACTGGTCCCCATCTCTGTGAGCCCCGTACCTTTTTACTGGTCCCCATTTCTATGAGCCCGTACCCTTTTCCTGGTTCCCATCTCTGTGAGCCCGTACCTTTTACTGGTCCCCATCTCTGTGAGCCCCGTACCTTTTTCCTGGTCCCCATCTCTGTGAGCCCTTACCCTTTTACTGGTCCCCATTTCTGTGAGCCGTACCCTTTACTGGTCCCCATCTCTGTGAGCCCGTATCGTTTTGCTGGTCCCCATTTCTATGAGCCCGTACCAGTTTACTTGTCCCCGCCTAGGTTTTGTGAACTTTTGACAGCAGGAATAGCGCTGCAGACTTTTCTGTTATCGCTGTCGAAAATAGCAGAACCTGGCTCCTTTTTTGCTTTGATCTTTTTCACACTGATACATGAGCTCTGATATCTTCATTTTGTTACTGCTGTGTGATGATCGCACGTTATATTCGTGTCCGGTCCACTTGACAAGAAGCCGAGGATGGTGCACATTAAATATACATAATCTGGTGTTTTATACTGTACCTGTAATGTACAAACAGCGGAGGCTGCCAAATCTAATGCCTAAGCTCTGTTCATGGAGAGGGCAAAGAAATCTCTTCTCGTGCTTCCATGGACCTGCCATACTAAATATTGAATAAGCTCACAAAATGGCTTTCTCCCTGCATGTGACTGGCATTACCCACTGATGTGTCCGGAGAAGCTACCCTACACATTTCCCCTGTATAGGATGATGGGCGCTCTTTGCTGCCACCTTGCATCGCGCAGGACACTGCGTTGCAGGTCTAGTTCACACTGCATTCTACTAGTAGATTTTTGGTATTGTTGTTTTTTTTTTGGATTAACCACAAATAAGTTCCAAAGACGGTGGAATAAATTCCTTCCAAAAGCACGACTTGAATCATTCCTATACGTAGGCACGGTGACTCAGTATTGAGCAGTGATTGTGTAACATCTGCATGGCGTTTACGTGTTCTCCCCAGTGCTGGCGTGGTTTTCTTCCCCCACACTCCAAAAATAAGCTTTTATTGATGCACTGGTTCACCTATGAAATCATTTTGCAAATTATAGAGAGATATAGTCTACTCAAGAAATGAAGGAGGTTGTATGTGAAAGGTTAAAATTGCAAATTGCTTAGAAAAACAAGTTTGCAATTTTCTACTTGATGAAAAACCTCTGTCCTCAAGGGATTTTTAATGTTCTAGTTGCCTAGATGACTGGCCACGACTGCACTTTATCAGAGGTGATTAGTTTTCGAATCGGTAGCGCAGCACTTGCAAGCTCTTTGCCATACAGTTTACAGCGTGGGACATGGGAGGGTATACGGTACAAGGCAGCGGCTCAGCCACTGGTCCAAACTGTCAGTCATCAGGACCACACTTGACAATTAAAGGTGAGAACAATCCATTTTGCTGCTTTTTATCTGACAGATTTCCTCCTCGAAGAACCCGTGTTTGCCGATTTATAGCAAGTTAATCAGCGCTTGTTTAAAGGATTATTCCAAAAATATTAGGTTCCTTCCTATCTGAACAGTAGGGGATTCATTATTTATCAGTTGGGGTCCAAACACTGGGATTTCTAGCATAGGATAGGGCTCGGGAATCAGCCAGTGAGTTCTGGGCTCTGTGGATCCTCTCCATGTACGTAAGGGAGGTGCGCATGCGCGATCTCTGCTCCATTCATTGTCTATGACTGTCCTATACACTATTAACGGAGCCCAGTTCCATGTCCCTAATCTCTAGGTCGCCTCACTCCAGCAATTCATGTTCCATATCTCATGGATAAAGGGTAACCTGTTACATTGGGAATAGCCCTTTAAGGCCTTTTTATGCAGAACATGCAGACTGTATAGGGACAATATGACAAGTAACACAATACTTTGGTCCACATAGTTTTCATTTTGTCATCCGCACATGATCTGTTTACACAAGAGGATATTCTGCCAGCAATAATGCTTTAGGTCTGCGTGAATTATGCCTCTCCAAAACAATCGTCAGCCAGCTGATCACTGCTATGTGTACACAAGCTTGTTCTGCTGATTATCTGCCTGTGCGAAAGGTTATTAAAGGGATTGTCTCAATTGGGCACATTTTCACCTAAATGCAGTAAAGGTGATAATTTGATGATTACTTTGGGACTGACCTCTGGGACCCGCACTGCTTCAGATATCAGAGGTCATCGCTCTGCCGTGCCATAGGTATCTAGAGCAATGGTTCCCATGCCGTGACCACCTCTCCACTATAGTTTCATAGTTTTTAAGGTTGAAGGTAGGCTTTAAGTCCATCAAGTTCATCCTATAGCCTAATGTTCTACAAGATCATTTCAGAGTCTCTGGATTTGTGGGGTCTAAGCAACTGATCATTTTACATGGGGATAGGTAATAGGTTGTCCCTTAAAGATAATGTTGCAGCTGTGTTTTGTATTTGCAGGTGGTGCAGTAACAAAGATAGTGGCACGATTGACTTAATGGGGCTTGTCCAACTGGGTACATTACCATCTATCCACAGAATAGGGGATCATTGCAAACTACTTGGATCCCCCATTGTTCCCAGTGCTCTACAATAACCCTATACCGTTCCATTGCTCTGTTCATTGATATAGGACCAGGGTTATGAGTTGGAGTCTGTGCCATTGTGGAGGTGTTGTTGGATTCAGGGAAATGTTGGAGTCTGAGGTTTGACTTACTGACTGCACACTATAACTGTGGAGTTGGAGGCAAATTGAGGAGTTGGAGTCGGAGGTTTGGCTTAACAACTCCACAGCCATTATGGGACTTCAAGTGTCGTATGCGGTTTTCTGCAGCAGTGCTGTAGGCCATAAATGGCGCCGTGAGGTGCATGTATGACCACCAATTATATAACGGAGGGCATTTCAAAGTCCCATTCTCTGGACTCCTCACCATGGCTTGTGGATAGTATTGCAATCCAGGAATGAGCTTCAATGCAACACACAACCCTTCACCAGGTGTGGCGCTAAAAGGAAACACATGTATTTCAAAAATCTCTTTTAATATAAGACTTGCAGTACATTTGGTTTCTCGTGCTTCCTATTGGACGTTTTATTTTATGATCAAGTTAAAATATCACAAAATTGACTTCAGGAGTGAAAATTGAAAGCGTTAATGACCGTATTGGAAGGGACGTGGAGCGTGTCGGACTTCCCGGCGTGTAATTGGCGTGGTAGTTGCACTTCTACAATCAGCGTGCTGAAATAGTCACCGTGCTTGCTGTATTTTTATCTCGCTGATCCCATTCGCAGCGAGATCATTGTAACTGAATAGCAGGCAGGCTACAGCCTTTCCTTTTCTCTCAGATTGCTGTGTGGGAGTCGGATCAGGGAATTCTCCGTCAGACTTTGCACAGCTCCTAAGTAGATAATTGCAGTTTACACTTGGCAAGTAATTGCGCTCCATGCAAGCAGGCATACTGCTGGAAGAGTGGGATGGTCGCCAGTCGCTCGGTTAGCCTTTAGACCCAACCACGTCCTGACTCCTCTGGAAACTGGAATATCTGATCGCACAAATGGAAGCTCCGTTATTTTCGTTCAGCATTTTACATTTCCATGTCTTTGTGTCATTCCTGGATCTGCTCCAGCTTCTCACGCTGCGGCGTTGTCATGAGCGTGACCAGAAACTCTGATTTCCAATTTGCTCTTTCAGCCTCTCAAAGTTCTGGATCCGTTGTTTTTAAACGCATATTCTGCTACTGATCAATAAATCTGATTTTGTCTTATTTATTTTAGGCCTATGCTTTTCGATAGAAACTTGTGATTTTAATCATTTTCACGCTTGGTTATGTGGTGTTGGCGCAGTTACTCAGTCATTGCAAGACACATCTCAGAATAAGTAACTAGATTTTTTCTTGATTTGCAATTTTTGCATGCACTTTCCAGAATCACTATTGCATTAAGGAGCACTCCACCTTGGAACTATAATCCACTGCACATCTCCCATGTATAGTCACCCTACCTGGAGCTCTTCATTTGCCTCCTTTGCTCAGAGCGGCACTCCAATCCTTCTGCATCAATGATCGCGGTTGCATTTGGCATGGGAAAGTGCAGAGGTAAGTCTGAACCTCGCCTCTCTTTCCTCTCCCTCAACACAGGAAAGGCAGGGGGACGTGTAGTTTAGATGTACAGCCACATTCCCATACCGGTGCAACCACCATCTTGAGCAAGGGAAGGAAACGCCAATCTCCGCAAAGGGGGCTGCCGGAGGAAAACAGAGGTACCATGTAGGGTGACGACATGAGAAATGGGTAATCCAATTTTCTTTTCAAAATTCTTTTTATTAAATTGTAAAGAATCAAACAAAATGTATAAAGGTACTTCATAAAGTACAGTACAAATAGTCATGACGAGAACAGGTTATATGGCGAAATGGACAATATGCACCGTAGTGCCGTTTGTCTGGGCCCATTGAACTTGTTAGAGTTGATATATAGAAACAGTCACAGCACCTCCTGGCAGTGGCGTAACTACCGCGGTCGCAGCAATCGCGGCTGAGACTGGGCCCACCCCTGTAGGGGGGCCCGCGCCTCCCTGCAGGGGGGCCCGTGCTTCGCCCGTCCACATCCGGATATTAGACACCATATTTGAAGGACAGTGCCTCAGACAAAGGTGGTGATGAAAAAAAGTTTCTCCTTTCTTCCATGGTCATACACGGCAGCGACGTTTCGACCAGCAAAGTGGTCTTTATCAAGCACATGGCTTGATAAAGACCACTTTGCTGGTGGAAACATCGCTGCCGTGTATGACCATGGAAGAAAGGAGAAACTTTTTTCTCATCACCACCTTTGTTAGAGTTGTAGATCTATGAGGGAGTGAATATGTTCCGCAAGGCATCTTCATTGAAAATATGAACAAGTCCTCTCACAGGGTGCAATGCAAGCCAATAAAATGGCTATTTGCAGAGGTTTGTACTTATATATAGTTCAGTAAAATATTATTCAACATAAAAAATAGAATTTATTATATTAACCAACCAGTTGAAGGAAAGGTAAATGCTAGAGATAGAGAGAAGAGGCGGTGAAAGGGGGAAGAAACGGATGGGTCAATGGATAGGGGAAGAGGTGGCGGATATAAGGCAAGGTAGTTGTAAGATTTCCAGGGAAGGAGAGTTGAGTTACACTTTTATGTGTGCATAGTCTGTAAACTTGAAATATAGTCAAGCCAAGGGGCGCCAGATTTCTGAAAAGGTGGACCGGGTGTGGTTTACTGAAGCAACTATTTCGGCTACGCGACATAGTAGATGGATTTTCTCTCGTAGTTGTGTTTGTGTGGGTAGGTCGGGTGAATTCCAGTGTGTCGGGATTAACAATTTCGCTGCACTTAGGATGTTTTGAGCCAGTGTGGAGGCCTTCCCATGCCTGGGCCAGGTTGGGAAGTGTAATAGCGCCATTTCTGGGCTCAATGTGAGGTTTGCAGAACTTCCTGAATGAGTGTTTCAACTCCTTTCCAGAATGGAGTCAGGACAGGACAAAGCCACCACACGTGGAAATAACTGCCATTGGGGGCTCCGCATCTCCAGCAATTTGACAGGCGGTTAGTACTCCAGATAGATCCATGGCTAGGTGCAATGTACCATCTTATGACCTTAAACGAGTTTTCCTGAGCTTTAACACACTGGGTTGGGTCATGGGAGTAATTATAAATGTGTTGAATTTGCGTTGGTGTGAATTTGTAGCCTAAATCTTTTTCCCGGTTAGAAATATACGCTCTTTTGGGGCAGGTTTCTGTTCTTAATAAGGTCTGGTATATGGTGGAGAATATTTTCTTGGGTCTAGAAATTGTCGCACAGAGAGTCTCACATGCGGTTAAGTTTTTGGAAAGGTCAGCTGTTTTATTAAGTGGGTTGAGAATATTTTTTATAGAATTGTGTTGCAAGAAATTTAGAGTTTTGAGGTCAGGGAGTTCATGGAGATCCTTCAGTGATAGGAGGCTTCAATCGCATAGAAGTTGGTCTATACAATATTTGTTGTATCTTTTGTCAGTAAGTAGTTTACTTCCAGGCCTGATTTCTAAGTGTGCTAGGAGATCTGACAGAGTAATCAGTGGAGGAAGTGGTGGTGCCAATGTGTGCTTTGTTTCTCGCCAGATTTTTAAGGCCCTGTCACACTGAACGACCGCTCCAGCGATCCCAACAGCGATAACGACCTGCCGGGATCGCTGGAGCATCGTTACCTGATCACTGGGGAGCCGTCAAACAGGCAGATCTCCCAGCTATCAGGCCATGGGAGCCACCTCCCACATCACTCCCTGCTTAGCGCTGCCTTGCAGGCAGTGCTAAGCAGGGAGATCGCTGGTAACTATGATAAGCAGCGCGGTATCTAGGCAGTGCGCGCTGCCTAGATACCCGGTGTTTACCATGGTTACCAGCCCTGTGAGGTCACTGATCGCTGGTTTCTCGCGGTCACATGCAGCAGTGCGTGCTGACCAGCTGGAAACCAACGATCAAAAAATGACCCGCAGCACTTTGTAACGATCAGCGACCTCACAGCAGGGACCTGATCACTGCAAAGTGTCACAAATAACGACATCGCTGGAGAGATCGTTGTAACGTCACAGTTACAACGATCTCTCTAACGATATCGTTATGTGAGACAGGGCCTTTAAAGTATCTTTAGTGTATGGGTTTTGGAGGGAGAACCTGTGTAATCCAATTTTCAATCAACAAAATTCTTGTCCAGGATTGCAAACAAATATTGCACTGCTTTCTTATAGAGATGAATCCACCTCTGTCCATTGGATGTGCTGCTCGGCTTTATTTCCATCAATGGGCCTGAGTTGCAATCCCATTGCTTCTAGTCTTTTTTTGTGCAAATGTGAATAAAGCTAATCCCTCTACAGTGTGACAGCCCTTGAGATATTTCTAGACAGCTATTAAGTCTCCTCTGTCGTCTTTTTCACAGACTAAAGATTGTTAAATCCTGTAACCGTTCCTCATAGGACATGATTTGCAGACCAGTCACCATTTCCCTGAATCCAACTCCAGCAAAATGGACTCTGACTGTTGCAATACAAGACACAACTATGGTCAGGGAGGTCACTGTATTTGAAAGGAAGCGTTTATATGTCTCGTAATAAAGTCTTAGATATACCCTCTCTCGTTGGAGGCCATATGATTAGTGATTCATCCTAATCCTGAGTTAGTGCTGTAGCTCCTTACCAGTCTTTCCCTGCACAGCATCAGGGGCGTATCTACAACAGGTGCAGGGGTTGCGATCGCACCGGGCCCTGGAGCCTAGGGGGGCCCCAAAAGTCCCTTTGGCCCATAGAAAAAGACTAATACTATTAAAGATTTGCAAGAATTGGGGGCCCCATTGGAGCTTTCGCATTGGGGCCCCCTGGCCTGAAGTTACGCCACTGCACAGCATCCTCCGCACGTTTGCTGCGCAGGTGTTTTGCCGCCCAGCTCTATTCAAGTGATCGTAGCCAGTTGCAATTCCAAGCAAAGACAATTGGCCGGGGGTCCCTGTACAAGATAAATTAGTGAAGGTCCCACAGCACTGTCTTGGCCCTTCATTCTCGAGAGATGCTTCTTGATGTCAGTTTTTCATCTCTCCTAACAAAGGCTTCCTTTATCAGTCTGGGAATCTGTAGATATGTCTCCTAATATAGATATATTCTCCTTGGATAATTTATAATTGGTCCCGAGTGATCGCTTGTGACTCCTAATTGAAGACGCAGCACACCCCAGACCAATGGATTGGCCACAGTGTAGAAGGATATCACGAGATATCACCATTGTAATGAAGAATGAGCCTGTTCTCGAGTCTTCTGACACCAGCTGTTTAGGGTTAACATTATGCTGATGACTATGTTATCATTTGACTTTTTGCTGCTTCTTATCTGCTTTATTGGCCGTTATATTTGTTGATCTCTGGCGGTCTGATTGCTGGGAGCCTTAGAAATTCCCTTAGCAGGTCTCAGGAACCCCCTTGAACAGGACTGTGAAGTCTGAGTCGGTGTCCGTTTTGGTTAGAATCTGATTCGGGGAAATGTCAGTCGGATGTTTGTCTTACTGACTTCACAGCATTGATTGGGGAGTCAGAGTCAGTGTCCATTTTGGTGGAGTTGTAGTCTGAATCAGGAAAATTGAACAGTTGGAGATTTGATTTTTGGTTTACCGACCCCACAGCCCTGGTCTTATCTGGAATGGAGCATCGGCGCATATGGGTGGCATCCACGCCATCAATTGTCTATATGGGGAAAGCCAAGAACAGAACTCTTATTTCCATCAGTCCCATTGATAATGACAGGGTGAGCATGTGCACCACCATTCATATAAGACCAGGTCCTCTTCTAGGGATTGTTGGGAGCCTCTGGTCAGACAATGGATAAGTGGATAATTTGTGATTTTGGCAAAACCTTTTAATCAAAGGAGATGACCAATATAGCAGTTTCTGGATCCTGAGGAAGAGGCTGGATAGCTGCGAAACACGTAGAGTAAACCACATATGATCTATTGATGTTTCCTGGACTCTTCCATCCCAAAGTCTTCAACAGCAGCGCAGAAGAAACAAGTTGTTTTTTTTTTTTACCCCTCCAAGCATGTTTTTTATTCTTCCATTATAGCTGTTTGTCACCTAAAAGAAAAAAATAAAACCATGAAGGGAATGTGTCGCCTGAAGATGGCCTATTGCTTCAATCAAGTTTTCATGTCCAACATAATATTGTAGACTTTTTGCTGATTTTGTTTGTGTTTTCTTCATCACTATAAAAAGATCTTGATGATCTGCAGTTTAGCTTTATCTGCTGGGCTTCATAATAAACTGATACTTCCCATTCTGTAGAGAGAGCTTGTTAGCAGTCATCTCATTATCCTCACAGGCAGGATGAAAGATTATAACCACATATAGATAAGAAAGGAAAGGTCACACACATAAATGGATGACACAGAATCCACCATTCACAATAGGTGATAATGTCACAGCTCGCCCGTCCTTCGTAATGACCTTTCCACACTCTCATTAGAGGCCTCAAAACAACACGTAGGGTCGGGGTCTGACCATTGTGGCTAATGTGCATGTGTTGTTTCCTAAAACAATACGAAATTGGTCTAACAAAAAAAAGCCCCAGTGTAAAAATTACAAGATTTCTATTCTTTTATTTTAATACAGATTGTGCTAGTTTGGTGAAATGATTGTTGGGCGGCTTTAAAGCCTTGTTTATTACTGATCATTTTCTTCACATCAGAAGCTCGGGGTAAACCGGCTAATCACTGATCGGCAAACATGCCATCGTCTATAGAGTGAACCAAGCTGACGAAGCAGCCAAGCACTAAGGAAACATACAGCAGGTCTTTATTACTTCTGACATCCTCTCTGGACCATAGTATAGAGGAGCTGATATAATCCTACATATTGTGGTGATCGGGAGCACGGTGGCTCAGTGGTAGCAAAAGTATTGGATACGGAGGCAGACAGTGATGTGTATGGGTCCTCCCAACTCCAATACGTTTTCTCTTTCTGCATTATAAAGGTGCATTCCCATCTCCAAGATCCTATATGTAGTAGGTGTAATAATAATGTAGTATAGTTCTCCTGACTGTCTATTATCTCGTGCGCAGGCCTTTGCAGCTTAAGTATCCATGGTTATGATTACTCATATAGTGAGTTTCTTGTGGTCGTAACCATGGATACCTCAGCTGCAATGTCCTGCATATGAGGAAAAGACATATCTAATCAGGAGAACTATACTGGTGGGTTTACACGCCGCGATATCGGCGTCCAACTCCGACAAAAAGTCACGTGGGTTGCGAGTTGGACCCGATATCGTGTGCGCGTTGTACGGTTTAAGCGTACAACACGATGCTGGAACGATGCCAAAACGATATCGGAGTTGAATAGCAAAGCTATTCAACTCCCCGATATCGCAAGGCCGTTGTACCAGCATCGCAGCGTGTGACAGCCCAACTCCGATCTGTGCTCGCAACTCACCCATTAACTCCCATGTTAAATGGTCGTTATTGGGTTGGTGGGCGTACACATCGGAGGGACGTTGTTTCCCGATATAGCAGCGTGTAAACCGCCGATGCAATATCGGGAAAAACGCTCAAAAAATGCGCGCTCCCGCGGCGTTGCCTCCGATATCGCCGCAATATCGGGACATGTAACCCCACCATACTACATTTATAATTTGAGGGATTTGTTACTACTATTATCATTACACCTCATATGTATTGGGATAAGATCTTGAAGATGGTAATACCTTTTAAGACAGGGCAGCATGGTGGCTCAGTGGTCAGCACTGTACTATATTTTGGGCAGCACAGTGGCTCAGTGGTTAGCACTGTACTATATATAGGGCAGCACGGTGGCTCAGTGGTTAGCACTGTACTATATATAGGGCAGCACGGTGGCTCAGTGGTTAGCACTGTACTATATATAGGGCAGCACGGTGGCTCAGTTGTTAGCACTGTACTATATTTTGGGCAGCACAGTGGCTCAGTGGTTAGCACTGTACTATATATAGGGCAGCACGGTGGCTCAGTGGTTAGCACTGTACTATATATAGGATAGCACGGTGGCTCAGTGATTAGCACTCTACAATATTTTGGGCAGCACGGTGTCTCAGTGGTTAGCACTGTACTATATTTTGGGCAGCACGGTGGCTCAGTGGTTAGCACTGTACTATGTATAGGATAGCACGGTGGCTCAGTGGTTAGCACTGTACTATATTTTGGGCAGTACGGTGGCTCCGTGGTTAGCACTGTACTATATTTTGGGCAAGTACGGTGGCTTTGTGGTTAGCACTGTACTATATATAGGGCAGCACGGTGACTTTGTGGTTAGCACTGTACTATATATAGGGCAGCATGGTGGCTCAGTGGTTAGCACTGTACTATACATAGGGCAGCACAGTGGCTCAGTGGTCAGCACTGTACTATGTATAGGGCAGCATGGTGGCTCTGTGGTTAGCACTGTACTATATATAGGGCAGTACAGTGGCTCAGTGGTTAGCACTGTACTATATATAGGGCAGCACGGTGGCTCAGTGGTCAGCACTGTACTATATATAGGGCAGCATAGTGGCTGTGGTTAGCACTGTACTATATTTTGGGCAGCATAGTGGCTGTGGTTAGCACTGTACTATATATAGGCAGCATAGTAGCTGTGGTTAGCACTGTACTATATTTTGGGCAGCACGGTGGCTCAGTGGTTAGCACTGTACTATATTTTGGGCAGCACGGTGGCTCAGTGGTTAGCACTGTACTATATTTTGGGCAGCATGGTGGCTGTGGTTAGCACTGTACTATACTTCGGGCAGCACGGTGGCTTAGTGGTTAGCACTGTACTATATTTTGGGCAGCACGGTGGCTCAATGGTTAGCACTGTACTATATTTTGGGCAGTACGGTGGCTCAGTGGTTAGCACTGTACTATATTTAGGGTAGCACATTGGCTTAGTGGTCAGCACTGTACTACTATGTTTTGGGCACCATGGTGGCTCAGTGGTTAGCACTGTACTATATTTTGGGCAGTATGGTGGCTCAGTGGTTAGCATTATACTATATTTGAGCACCATGGTGGCTCAGTGGTTAGCACTGTACTATATTTTGGGCAGTACGGTGGCTCAGTGGTCAGCACTGTACTATATTTTGGGCAGCATGGTGGCTCAGTGGTTAGCACTGTACTATATTTTGGGCAGTATGGTGGCTCAGTGGTTAGCATTATACTATATTTTGAGCACCATGGTGGCTCAGTGGTTAGCACTGTACTATATTTTGGGCAGTACGGTGGCTTAGTGGTCAGCACTGTACTATATTTTGGGCAGCATGGTGGCTCAGTGGTTAGCACTGTACTATATTTTGGGCAGTATGGTGGCTCAGTGGTTGGCATTATACTATATTTTGAGCACCATGGTGGCTCAGTGGTTAGCACTGTACTATATTTTGGGCAGTACGGTGGCTCAGTGGTCAGCACTGTACTATATTTTGGGCACCATGGTGGCTCAGTGGTTAGCACTGTACTATATTTTGGGCAGTATGGTGGCTCAGTGGTTAGCATTATACTATATTTTGAGCACCATGGTGGCTCAGTGGTTAGCACTGTACTATATTTTGGGCAGTACGGTGGCTCAGTGGTCAGCACTGTACTATATTTTGGGCAGCATGGTGGCTCAGTGGTTAGCACTGTACTATATTTTGGGCAGTACGGTAGCTCCGTGGTTAGCACTGTACTATATTTTGGGCAGCATGGTGGCTCAGTGGTTAGCACTGTACTATATTTTGGGCAGTACGGTGGCTCAGTGGTTAGCACTGTACTATATATATAGGGCAGCATGGTGGCTCAGTGGTTAGCACTGTACTATATTTTGGGAAGTACGGTGGCTCCGTGGTTAGCACTGTACTATATTTTGGGCAGCACGGTGGCTCTGTGGTTAGCACTGTACTATATATATAGGGCAGCATGGTGGCTCAGTGGTTAGCAGTGTACTATATTTTGGGCAGTACGGTGGCTCCGTGGTTAGCACTGTACTATATTTTGGGCAGCACGGTGGCTCCGTGGTTAGCGCTGTACTATATTTTGGGCAGCACGGTGGCTCAATGTTCAGCACTGTACTATATTTTGGGCAGTACAGTGGCTCCGTAGTTAGCACTATACTATATTTTGGGCAGTACGGTGGCTCGTGGTCAGCACTGTACTATATTTTGGGCAGAACGGTGGCTGTGGTTAGCACTGTACTATATTTTGGACAGCACAGTGGCTCAGTGATTAGCTCTGTTGCTTTGCAGAGCTGGGGTTCTGGATTCAATTCCCATCAAGGATAACCTCGGTAAGGAGTTTGTATGCTCTTCCTGTGTTTGTGTGAGTTGCCTCCAGGTTCTTCGGTTTCCTTCCACTCTCCAAAGCCATAATGATATGGAATGTAGATTGAGAGTCTCAATGGGGACAGTGATGATGTCTGTAAAGTGCTGTGGAAGTGTAGAGAGGGTTTTGAATATTTCACCCATGACAATGAGCTCCTTATATAGTAGTAATAATATAATATTTATTCTCTTGTATAGCTTCTTTAATTCAGCAGCACTTTACATAAATCATCACAACTGTCCCCATTGGGGCTCACAATCTACATTTCCTATCAGTATGTCTTTGGAAAGTGGGAGGAAACCGGAGAATCTGGAGGAAACTGACGCAAACACAGAGAACATACAAACTCCTTGCAGGTGTTGTCCTTGGTGGGATTTGAACCCAGGACCCATCGCAGCAAGGCTGCAAACCTTATAAACGATAGGTGGTAAAGCGGTGTATGGCAGTGTATGACTGTAACCACTGAGTGAATACACATCAGTTTCCTCATTTGATAATACGCCGCGTGCCCTGAAGCCTCGGAGTACGCACTAATGGCATTTAACGTCATTACATTAAGCTGATATAGACGGATCAGACGGCCGGTAAGTCATATTACGGTACATATTCTGACAATTCTGTCTTTAGCCTGCACTGTAAGAGCCTCAGTAAAGGCTGGTCTGCAGGTTTGATGTCACGAATGGTCTTCACCATTTACAATCCTCCTCTACCTATAACACTCCACTGCTTACCTACATACCATACACCAGAGCGCTCAGCGCATTTCATGTGGTTAAAATGATCATTCTCTTATTAGCCACAAGTGCAATTTGTAGCATCGCAGGAAATCTACCATCCGAGCGTCCCATCAACATTGGTAGGAAACCAGCGTTGGCCTATCACCCGTTGTGTGTATATTAGATTGATTCACTTTCGCTCAATTGCAATAATTTAATCAGAGGTCTAAATTCTATCTCGCAATGAATCACATTATCCAGGGCGTCTGCAGAAACAAGACTGGTATAAGTATAATACCGCCATATGAAAAAAAAAAAAACCTGACCCCATATGGCTAATGTGCAGGTCTCCATGTTCTGCAGACATATTGATGGATGGTGGGGATAAGCTGATGGTGCAGGGATAGGGTAATGGGGTATAACGTGACTGATGTAGGAGTAAAGCATTGGACAATGTTTCTGAGCATTTACATGCATGTACCGTACATTACCGTTCAAAAGTGCGGGGTCATTTAGAAAGTTCCTTATTTTTTAAAGAAAAGCAAATTTTTTTTTTCAATGAAGCTAACATGAAATGAATCAGAAATACACTCTATACATTGTCGGTGTGGTAAATGACTACTCTAGCTGCAAACGTCTAATTTTAATGCAATATCTGCATAGGTATATAGAGGCCCATTTCCAACAACCACCATTCCAGTGTTTTTAATGGTACATTGTGTTTGCTAACTGTGTAAGAAGGCTAATGAATGTTTAGAAAACCCTTGTACAAGTATGTTAGCGCAGCTTAAAACGGTTTGGCTCATTAGAGAAGCTATAAAATTGACCTTCCTTTGAGCTAGTTGAGAATCTGGAGCATTACATTTGTTTGTTCTATGAAACTCTCAAAATGGCCAGAAAAAGAGAACTTTCATGTGAAACTCGACAGTCTATTCTTGTTAGATTGAAGGCTAATCCATGCGAGAAATTGCCAAGAAACTGAGATTTCCTACAATGGTGTGTACTTCAGAGGAGAGCACAAACAGGCTCTAACCAGAGTAGGAAGAGAAGTGGGAGGCCCCGCTGCACAACTGAGCAACAAGACAAGTACATTAGAGTCTCTAGTTTGAGAAATCAACGCCTCACAGCTCCTCATCTGGCAGCTTCATTAAATAGTACCCGTAAAACACTAGTGTCAACGTCTACAGTGAAGAGGGGACTCCGGGATGCTGCCTTCAGGGCAAAGTGGCAAAGAAAAAGCCATATCTGAGACTGGCTAATAAAAGGAAAAGATTAATATGGGCAAAAGAACACAGACATTGGACAGAGGAAGATTGGAAAAAAGTATTATGGACAGATGAATCAAAGGCGGCCGTCACATTCTTTAATTTCCTGCACGATATCGCTTAAGTGATCTGCTTTTTGATCGCTTAAGCGATATCGTTTGTGCATTGCTGCGTGCAATCAAGCGATTTTACACTGTAAAATCGCTTGATTGTTAGATCTCAGATTTGGGAGCCGGAGCTCAAATCAAGCGATAATCGCTTGATCAATCTGCCTCATCGTCACCCGATCATCTCCAGCGGCAGAGCCATGCTGGGAGATGGTATCTATGGTAAACGTCGGTTACTAAGCGCCGTGCGGCGCCTAGTAACCCGATGTGTACCATAGTTACCAGCGATCTCGCTGCCCACATCGCTGGTGAGTCTGTCTGTGTGACAGCTCACCAACGATGTGAACGATATTGTTAGCGATGTTAGCGTTGCACGTGATCGCTAACAATATCGCTCTCAACATTGAAGCGTGTGACGGCCGCCAAAGTTTGAGGTGTTTGGACCACACAGAACAACATTTGTGAGACGCAGAACAACTGAGAAGATGCTGTAAGAGGCCTGACGCCAACTGTCAAGCATGTGGAGGTATGTGATGGTCTGGGGTTCTTTGATGCTGGTAAAGTGGGAGATTTGTACAAGGTAAAAGGGATTTTGAATAAGGAAGGCTATCACTCCATTTTGCAACACCATGCCATACCCTGTGAACAGCGCTTGAATGGAGCCAATGTCATCCTATGACAGGACAATGACCCAAAGCAAAGCACACCTCCAAAGTATGTGATGAACTATTTAGGGAAGAAGCAGGCAGCTGGTATTATATCTGTAATGGAGTGGCCAGCGCAGTCAACCCATTGAGCTGTTGTGGGAGCAGCTTCACTGTATGGTATGCAAAAAGTGCCCATCAAGCCAATCCAACTTGTGGGAGTGGCTTCAGTAAGCATGGGGGGGAATTTCTCAAGATTACTCCAGCAAATTAACAGCTAGAAGCCAAAGGTCTGCAATGCTGTAAATGCTGCTAAGGAGCATTCTGTGACAAAAGCAAAGTTTGGAGGAGAAAATTATTGTTTCAAATAAAAAATCATTATTTCTAACCTTGTCAATATCTGGACTATATTTTCTATTCATTTCACAACTCATTTGATAAATAAAAGTATGGGTTTTCATGGAAAACACAAAATTGTCTGGGTAACCCCAAACTTTTGAACAGTAGTGTATTTTAGTTGAAAGCTAATTTTTTTGCAGTTTGATTTTATGAAACACTTACGACTCTGGCTTTTACAGACACATTCAACTTTGATGTGGTCATAGATCAGCTGAGAGGAGCTCAGAAAAAGACAGAAGAGTTGCACAAACTCCCTTCAGACCATAAGAACAGCTCACTAAGGCTGGTTTCACACTGCTGTTTTGTGCCATTCACGTGTTTCCACCTTAAACTGGATGCACCCACATCAGTTTTCATCCCCTCTGACTTTCAGTGGGGTCGGAGACACTTGCGGATGCATCCAGTTGTGTTCGGCTCTCCTTGGATCCAGGTGGATGCATGTGTTCACAGATTTTTCACAGAGACAAAATCTGCGTCTTGTTGTCCGTGGTCTCTGTGAAAAAAAAAGCATAACGCCCCCGGATCCACCCGGATCCAGGGCACCACAGGGGTCCATGCAACCCAGATTCATCCGGACTCCAGATCCTGGTGGATTCAGATTTTCAGTCCGTGTGCTATGAACTGCGCATGCGCAGAACCACCCACCGGATCCCTGTCAAATATCCAACAATGATGTTCCCGCCTGGGGTGCAGGCGCATCTAGTTTCATCATTGTAGTGGAAATCTGGGGGGCATGCAGGCTTTTCCTGCTTGCCCCGGATTCCAGAAAACGCTAGTGTGCAACCAGCGGATTCTCAGTTAACTCATTGTGCAGTCAGCACTTAAGCCTACATTCGCACTTGATCCGTTTTTTGAGGATCTGTTTGTGCAGTGAAACAGATCAATTTCAGGGTTTTCCAGATTTGTCATTCAGACGCAACGTTTTTCAGTGGTGTTTTTTTTTTTGCTCAAAAAGAATGATCATGTCAATTTGTGTGGCGTTTTTCTGATCCGCTTTTTCCATGGAAACCATTGTCTATGGGCCCAAAACATGCAACAGTTGAAACGGATCACCTTTTTTATACTTTCTTTTTTTTTTTTTTTTTTAAAGCTGATCCAGTTTTGTAGCTGAAAAACAGATCCTCCAAAACCTTGTGTGTGAATGTAGCCTTATTTATAATATAATTATTATAATATTATTTATAATTATAGCTTATAGTGCAACACAGTGGCTGTAAAAGACAAACTGTGCAAAATGTTTAATGAAACCCAAGTGCTAATTGTTTTTGGCCCCAAGTACATGCATTTAAGTAAAAAGAAGTCCCCAAAGGTGGACAACCTCTTTACTATTGCCTGTACTTCTATAATGCTCACTGTAGGAAATACTCTGATCCATCACCCATCCACACCAGCTGCTTTTTGCAGCACAATCTATGAGGTTGCAGAAATCTCATGCACATACTTGCTGTTTTTTTGAGTGACTGAAATAGACAAGTGCTGCAGTTTTGAATAAAGCAGCGTCAATTGTGTTTTTGCAGCTTTTTGCACCATTTGAAAGCAATGAGCAGATACACAACTGAGGTTTTTTAGTGATTTTGTTCTGAATTAAACTAACTTAATTTAAACATGTACTAAAGACAGATGACACTAAATAAACAGCAAAGACTCAACAAAACCTGCTTTTTGGAAGCAGCTTTTTGTTTTTGCTGCAGCAAAAAAAAGCAACGTGTGAACATAGCCAAACACAGAAAAATTTGATTATAGCCTAATATTGCTCTTCTGTGCTGCTGGATTATTATGGATTTTATGGATTATTTCACTATGTATCTTACACATTCTTTCTCCATGTGCAGGTGATCTCTTAAGTCTTTTTTTTTTGCCCCCCTTCATTTTAGATAGATCTTATCCTGTAATTCCTTCCTTCATTATGATGACTTCATCAGATACACTGTAATTCTTCTCTGGCTTAGTGATAGTCTATTTATTCTTTGGCTTAGTCTGAAATGGGAGGCAAGTTGTGAATATTTATATCCCACCCATCTCGCTCCCGGCAATGCCTGGGAAAGCTGGGCAGAGTTGTGTATCTCTTCCATTATTTTGGGCACGCTAACAAGCCCCAATATAGGCAACGGGGCGTCCCTGCGTCACTCTGCCCCTTATCCGCATTACCATCTGAACAGAAACTGGGCGACCTTTGATCTCCTATGGAGCAGAGATGACCCGCTTTTGGTCAATGCCTCATTGTGTAGTGGAGAGTGGGGGGGGGATTGTCAATGCTTGTGAAAAGTTACCGAAAATGAATCCTTCGCTTTCTCCCACAGCGGTGGAATTTTTCTTTGTCTGCCGCTCTTATGTGGACGATCTGGCTTCATTTTTTTCAGGACGTTCCCTCCTTTATTACTCTTTGCTATACTCCAGCTGAAAAGACCTGCTGAATAACGCTCTGCCACCATGAAAACGTTCCCAAGATTGCATCTCGGCGGCACATAATTGCCTTGCTAATTTCGCTTGGTTCCATTTAAGGTGACGGAGTAGGTGGCATTGACTATGGATGGAGCATAAAGGGGGAACGGGTTCCTTTCTTGTTTCGGTCTGTTTTTGGGATTGTGGGGTCCTGATTAGGGGTCACCCAGATACGTGGGAAGCAGGTTTATGTCGATCGATGTGACCAGCGATGAAACCTAGATCTCCATAGTGTAATGCGCTAGACAAGCAAAACTCATCCTGTCCATTGTGTAAACACTACATTTCCCAGCATATTAGGAGTTGTGGAGTTGAAACAGCTGGAGACACAGGTTAGGGACCAGTGATGTTTGCAGAGTTCATCTTCCTCCTTAGGCTATATTCACACGTTGCTTTTTTTCTGCAGCAAAACCTGCTCTCTTGGCAGTAAAATGCTTCCAAACAGCAGGTTATGCTGCTTTTTTTTTCCCGTTTGCTGATTTTTACCTTCTTTTTTTCTACTTCTTTTGCTGCTTTTTAATTTACATAACGTGATAAAAGGTGTTTTCTCCATAATAAGGCATCTGATATGAGACAGGTAGGATTATTTTCAGCAGTCTATAACCTGTTTGGCCATAATAATTGTTTGATGGGTCATATATGGTGACCTTTCCATTTTCTTTATTTTTTTAATTTGAAAGGAACTGATTGGAGAAATCCCGTATGGTGCAGCCGTATTTGATACATGTTGAAATGTTAAGCTAAGGCCACACAGGTGTATTTTCGGTCACCGTGTTATCTGTGTGCAAACCGGACCGGTGTTAACCAATGTGTAGTTCACAAGAAAAATTGCAGTAAGTGTTGGTGTCATCCCAATTGTTATATTAACCGTGCATGCGTGCGCAGCTGTGTATCCCTCACCATTGAGCGCCTCTGTCTCCAGGTGTATGCACTTCCGGCTTCAGAGAGGCTCACCGTGTATGATCAAATGTCGTACGTACTTCCGGTCATGCCACTAATCTACTGCCGGGTGTTATATATACTGGCTTCAGAGAGGCTCTTTGCGCATGATCGGAATGTGCCACGTTTCTGCTTATGCGCCCAACACCTCTCTGAAGCCAGTATATAGAGTAGCGGGCATGAACGGAAGCAAGTACGACTTTCGATCATGCGTGGTGAGCCTCTCTAAAACCAGAGGTGTATACTCCCAGAGACAGAGGCACTCAATGGTGAGTGTTACACAGTTGCGAACACAGTCCTATGACGATGCTATGTATAGCATGTTATCAATCACGCCCACAGGGGATGAATTACATGCTATGTAGACTGACTAGTCTGGGGAACTAACGCTCCGTCATCTAGTCAGAGCCCTAATTAGCATCTCATATGCGATCATTAGATACTTTTTGTAAAGGTCGGTTTATGTGCTACTATATGCTGGAACTATCAGAGAGGGATTTCAGATACTACTCGTTCTCTGAGCACAGGGGACCTGACGGCTTCCCTTAAAAGCATTTGTTTCCTGGTATCGGGTATTTCAGCTTGGAGACAGATATTATTGTCCCCGGTGACATTTTTACGAGAGGTTATACCACGAGCGGACCATCAGTCACTGGCGCACAGGATTGCTTCTCGACACATTGATGCCATGGGAAGGAATGCACTTTACTGTTCTGGGAAAAAATCCATCTCCCTTTGGGCTGTCATAAAGCTTTTCACCCTCGGCTGACTCATTTCCCTTCCAGATCACTGGAATATTTGGAGCAGTACGTACACAGAGAAGCATGACGTGCAGATCCCAGAGAACTGCAGCCGGAGGTCTGGGCCGGGCCGGGAGCGGTTCTGGTCAGTGGTCTAGATACGTCTGTCTGCTGGACTCTGCTCCCCATGGACTTATGACTCTATAGTTACTCAGCGTGATCGCAGATGATTGTCTGTGCTGAGGAAGAAATGGGGCAAAACTTCGGAAAAATAAGTTGTGTGCCAGGACCCCGGACGGGACCCGAAGAGAGGTGGGCTCAAAGGACAAAGCAAGATGGGGTTCTTACCAGACACTAACCTAATTCATATGTACAGTTGTGGCCAAAAGTATTGACACCCCTGCAATTCTGCCAGATAATACTCAGTTTCTTCCTGAAAATGATTGCAATCACAAATTCTTTGGTATTATTATCTTACGGTAATTTAATTTGTCTTCAATGAAAAACACAAAAGAGAATGAAGCAAAAAGCAAAACATTGATCATTTCACACAAAACTCCTCCAAAAATGGGCCGGACAAAAGTATTTGCACCCTCAGCCTAATACTTGGTTGCACAACCTTTAGCCAAAATAACTGCGATCAACCGCTTCCGGTAACCATCAATGAGTTTCTTACAATGCTCTGCTGGAATTTTAGACCATTGTTCTTTGGCAAACTGCTCCAGGTCCCTGATATTTTAAGGGTGCCTTCTCCAAACTGCCACAGGTGTTCTATGGGATTCAGGTCTGGACTCATTGCTGGCCACCTTAGAAGTCTCCAGTGCTTTCTCTCAAACCATTTTCTAGTGCTTTTTGAAGTGTGTTTTGGGTCATTGTCCTGCTGGAAGACCCATGATCTCTGAGGGAGGCCCAGCTTTCTCACACTGGACCCTACATTATGCTGCAAAATTTGTTGGTAGTCTTCAGACTTCATAATGCCATGCACACGGTCAAGCAGTCCAGTGCCAAAGGCAGCAAAGCAACCCCAAAACATCAGGGAACCTCCGCCATGTTTGACTGTAGGGACCGTGTTCTTTTCTTTGAATGCCTCTTTTTTTCTCCTGTAAACTCTATGTTGATGCCTTTGCCCAAAAAGAGAGAATATTCTTCCAAAACGTTTTAGGCTTTCTCAGGTAAGTTTTGGCAAACTCCAGCCTGGCTTTTTTATGTCTCGGGGTAAGAAGTGGGGTCTTCCTGGGTCTCCTACCATACAGTCCCTTTTCATTCAGATGCTGACAGATAGTACGGGTTGACACTGTTGTACCCTCAGACTGCAGGCAGCTTGAATTTGTTTGGATGTTAGTTGAGGTTCTTTATCCACCATCTGCACAATCTTGCGTTGAAATCTCTTGTCAATTTTTCTTTTCCGTCCACATCTAGGGAGGTTAGCCATAGTGCCATGGGATTTAAACCTCTTGATGACACTGCACACGGTAGACACAGGAACATTCAGGTCTTTGGAGATGGACTTGTAGCCTTGAGATTGCTCATGCTTCCTCACAATTTGGTTTCTCAAGTCCTCAGACAGTTCTTTGGTCTTCATTCTTTTCTTGTCTGTCTGTTCTTAAAAAAAAAAACGGGCAACACTCCCAAAATTTAGTGATGGAAAAAGTGTATAGTTTAATAATCTTAGTCAATTAGTAAAGTATCCACTTTTTCATCAGTACATTTTGGGAAAGCTGTCTGTTTTTTGTAAGTTTTGGTATTAATTGGGTTTTTGGACTCTGCCCTGATGGTGGGCTTACACACACCAATTTCTGTGTCCAATATCTGAACAGATCTCTGGTTGCAGTGAAATCATGGACATATAGTTCCATTTTGTGGCTGTATACAAAATGGAGCAATGTGTCCATGATTTCACTGCAACCAGAGATCTGTTCAGATATTGGGCACAGAAATTGGTGTGTGTAAACCCACCATTACAGTTTTGCACCTGTAGTTTGTTTTTGGTAGTGCTGCCCAGCTTTTGTTTATGGTCTATCTGACCTGCCTATCTATCTATCTATCTATCTATCTATCTATCTATCTATCTATCTATCTATCTATCTATCTATCTATCTATCTATCTACAGTGCCTACAAGTAGTATTCAACCCCCTGCAGATTTAGGTGGTTTGATAAGATGCCAATAAGCCTTCAAACTGCAAACGAGAGTAGGATTTATTAACAGAAGCATAAATGTTACAAACCAAAAAGTTATGATGCTCAGTTGAATTTTAATAAATTTTAAACATAAAAGTGTGGGTCAATTATTATTCAACCCCTAGGTTTAATATTTTGTGGAATAACCCTTGTTTGCAATTACAGCTAATAATCGTCTTTTATAAGACCTGATCAGGCCGGCACATGTCTCTGGAGTTATCTTGGCCCACTCCTCCATGCAGATCTTCTCCAAGTTATCTAGGTTCTTTGGGTGTCTCATGTGGACTTTAATCTTGAGCTCCTTCCACAAGTTTTCAATTGGGTTAAGGTCAGGAGACTGACTAGGCCACTCCAACACCTTGATTTTTTCCCTCTTGAACCAGGCCTTGGTTTTCTTGGCTGTGTGCTTTGGGTCGTTGTCTTGTTGGAAGATGAAATTACGACCCATCTTAAGATCCTTGATGGAGGAGCGGAGGTTCTTGGCCAAAATCTCCAGGTCAGCCATGCTATCCATATTCCCATGGATGCGGACCAGATGGCCAGGCCCCTGGGCAGAGAGACAGCCCCACAGCATGATGCTGCCACCACCATGCTTGACTGTAGGGATGGTATTCTTGGGGTCGTATGCAGTACCATCCAGTCTCCAAACGTCACGCGTGTGGTTGGCACCAAAGATCTTGATCTTGGTCTCATCAGACCATAGAACCTTGAACCAGTCTGTCTCAGAGTCCTCCAAGTGATCATGAGCAAACTGTAGACGAGCCTTGACATGACGCTTTGAAAGTAAAGGAACCTTACGGGCTCGTCTGGAATGGAGACCATTGCGGTGGAGTACGTTACTTATGGTATTGACTGAAACCAATGTCCTCACTGCCATGAGATCTTCCCGGAGCTCCTTCCTTTTTGTCCTTGGGTTAGCCTTGACTCTTCGGACAAGCCTGGCCTCGGCACGGGAGGAAACTTTGAAAGGCTGTCCAGGCCGTGGAAGGCTAACAGTTGTTTCATAAGCCTTCCACTTCCGGATGATGCTCCCAACAGTGGAGACAGGTAGGCCCAACTCCTTGGAAAGGGTTTTGTACCCCTTGCCAGCCTTGTGACCCTCCACGATCTTGTCTCTGATGGCCTTGGAATGCTCCTTTGTCTTTCCCATGTTGACCATGTATGAGTGCTGTTCACAAGTTTGGGGAGGGTCTTAAATAGTCAGAAAAGGCTGGCAAAAGAGATAATTAATCCACACATGTGAAGCTCATTGTTCTTTGTGCCTGAACTACTTCTTAATACTTTAGGGGGACCAAACAGAATGCTGGTGGTTTGAGGGGTTGAATAATAAATGACCCTCTGAATTAACTTTTAACGCTTTAAAAAAAAAAAATTATTTTTGGCTGCAGTGCATTTCCCACTTCCAGGCTGATCTACAGTCCAAATGTCACAATGCCAAGTTAATTCCGCATGTGTCAACCAGCTAAATCTGCAGGGGGTTGAATACTACTTGTAGGCACTGTGTCTATCTATCTGTCTATCTGTCTGTCTATCTATCTATCTATCTATCTATCTATCTATCTATCTATCTATCTATCTATCTATCTATCTATCTATCTGTCTATCTGTCTATCCTGCCTATCTATCCTGCCTATCTATCCTGCCTATCTATCCTGCCTATCTATCCTGCCTATCTATCCTGCCTATCTATCCTGCCTATCTATCCTGCCTATCTATCTGTCTGTCTATCTATCTATCCATCTATCCAGCCTGTCTATCCATCTATCCAGCCTGTCTATCCATCTATCCTGCCTGTCTATCCATCTATCCTGCCTGTCTGTCTATCCATCTATCCTGCCTGTCTGTCTATCCATCTATCCTGCCTGTCTGTCTATCCATCTATCCTTCCTATCTATCTGTCTGTCTGTCTATCTATCTATCCATTCATCCAGCTGTCTATCCATCTATCCAGCCTGTCTATCCATCTATCCAGCCTGTCTATCCATCTATCCAGCCTGTCTATCCATCTATCCAGCCTGTCTATCCATCTATCTAGCCTGTCTATCCATCTATCCAGCCTGTCTATCCATCTATCCAGCTGTCTGTCTATCCATCTATCCAGCCTGTCTGTCTATCCATCTATCCAGCCTGTCTGTCTATCCATCTATCCAGCCTGTCTGTCTATCCATCAAATCCTGCATGTCTGTCTATCCATCTATCCTGCATGTCTGTCTATCCATCTATCCTGCCTGTCTGTCTACCATCTATCTGCTGTCTGTCTATCCATCTATCCTGCCTGTCTGTCTATCCATCTATCCTGCCTGTCTGTCTACCCATCTATCCTGCCTGTCTGTCTATCCATCTATACTGCCTGTCTGTCTATCCATCTATCCTGCTATCTATCCTTCTATCTATCTGTCTGTCTGTTATCTATCTATCCATCTATCCAGCCTGTCTATCATCTATCCAGCTGTCTATCCATCTATCCAGCCTGTCTATCCATCTATCCAGCCTGTCTATCCATCTATCCAGCCCTGTCTATCCATCTATCCAGCCTGTCTATCCATCTATCCAGCTGTCTACCATCTTATCCAGCCTGTCTATCCATCTATCCAGCCTGTCTATCCATCTATCTAGCCTGTCTATCCATTATCCAGCCTGTCTATCCATCTATCCTGCCTGTCTGTCTATCCAACTATCCTGCCTGTCTGTCTATCCAACTATCCAGCCTGTCTGTCTATCCATCTATCCTGCCTGTCTGTCTACCCACCTATCCTGCCTGTTTGTCTATCCATCTATCCTGCTGTCTGTCTATCCATCTATCCTGCCTGTCTATCCATCTATCCTGCCTGTCTGTCTATCCATCTATCCTGCCTGTTTGTCTATCCATCTATCCTGCCTGTCTGTCTATCCATCTATCCTGCCTGTCTGTCTATCCATCTATCCTGCCTGTCTGTCTATCCATCTATCCTGCCTGTCTGTCTATCCATCTATCCTGCCTGTCTATCTACTTATTTATTTATATTTTTACAGCCGATGAACATAATGTATGTATAGACATATAGATAGGCAGGTAGGTGGATAGATAGATATTATTTTTATTTACACATACACACATATATACACACACACTATATATAAAAACAACTTTGTTTCAAGCAAGGTTCACACTCACCTGTGGCACGTAATGGGTGTGGGCATTATGAAAATCACACCTGAAACCAGATAAAAAGGGGAGAAGGTGACTTAATCTTTGCATTGAGTGTCTGTGTGTGCCACACTAAGGATGCAGAGCATAAAGAAGATAACTGTCTGAGGACCTGTGAACCAAAATTGTTAAAAATATCAACAATCGAAAATTTATAAGTCCATCTCTAGAGATCTTTGTTCCTTTGTCCATGGGGTGATTTAATCAAGAAGGTTACAACCCATGGCACTGTAGCTAATCTCCTTGGATGTGGAAGACAAAAATTGATGAAAAGTTGCAGGATAGTATGGATGGTGAATAAGCCCCAATGAAGTTCCAAAAAAATTCAAGCTGTCCTGCAGGCTCAGGGGGCATCAATGTCAGCGCAAACTATCTGTCCACATTTGAATGACGTGAGACGCTATGGAGGGGACCCATGAGGACCGCACTGCTGACACAGACATAAAAAAACCCTGCTGCTTATTGCCAAAATGTATGCACTTATCCAAAATCTTCTGGAAAGCTTCTTGTGGCAGATGAGACCAAGATAGAAGATTCTGGTAAAGCACATCATTCTTCTGTTTACTGAAAGCAGAATGAGGCCTACAAAGAAGAGAACACAGGACCTACAGTCAGGCATGGTGGAGGTCAGAGGTGTTTTTCTGCCTCTGGCATTGGGAGCCTTCACTGGTGTGAGAGGAATAAGAAGCTTGTTGATTATAGGAAGCCATTGATTGCAGTTATGTATTTCAAAGGGCACAACCAAATATTAAATTGTGTCCGGCCCATTTTTGGAGTTTTTTGTGTGAAATTATCTCCAATTTGCCTTATTAATTTTTTTGGTGTTTCCATACACACAAAGGAAATAAACACGAGTATAAGAAAGCATGTGTTTGCATTAATGTTCCAGGAGACATACTGCATTTTCCACAGTCGGAGCTATCTTGAGGGTATGTTCATATTTACATGTGGATTGTTCTGTGGATCTGCTGCAGATTTGTATTATATGTCTACTGGTGCTGCATAGACTCCATCCAGCTCTTGCTTCATCCCACATGGATAATATCTGACCAGTTATCATCCACTAGTCCCATCTCTGCCCACAGATCTTTGTGGTTTCTTGTCAAGTTTAGACTGCCATCTAGTGGCCAACTGTAAATTACACATTGTAATATCAATTTAACAAAGTGAATCAAATGATTAAATTAAATCTTGGTTCATTATTTCTAATCTTGTCACCATTCAGGATCTTACATCAGTTTTATGCTCACACAATATAGTTCCATCATTTGCACTTTTAATCCCTTTGTAATAAGGAAACACTGTTAACATTGACCCACATAACGCTAGATGTAGTAATGGGTTGTCAGTTCCGACATGAATTAATAAATGAATAAAGCCTAGTGTCCTGTCTGACTGGTGTGTGTCTGACTATTGAGACCTCAGCTGTCGCTTTTGATGACCATTGGGACCCATAAAACTGGGAGAGGCGTAGGACCACCTTTGATGTGTTAATATAACAACACAGCACTTGGTAGGCATGCTGCTACTTCAAGGGGTTTATCATATTGTTTCCTGACCGTGTGTAATGTACACACTGTTAGGATTCGCTTCTGCTTGTCAGATCGAGCAGCCGTGACGTACAGTATCAGTGATGACTGCTGGGACCCACAATGATCAGCAGAACGAGGAATTTCTATCTCCAGCCAGCAGCTTTCATTCCTGTTAGATTGCAGCTGTGCGCATTCCCAACCGCTGCCCCATTCATTCTATATGGGGCTGCCAGAAAAAGCAACTCTTGGCAATCAATAGTGAATGAATGGAATAGGAGTAAAAGTTCCTTCTTTCTCCCTTATGGTGCAGATTCCAGCATTCAGACTGACGCTGATCAATAAGTTACCACCTATCATAGGGACAGCTAATAACTTTCTTACCTGGCCGTCCCTTTAAGTCTGATTGGAGCTTCCATGTTACTCATCCAGGAGGAGGAGAAGTGGCTCATAAGTGGAGAAAGCAGCATATTTCTCTCATAGGTTACAAAGCTGCTTATATTCGCACCTACTACCGTAGTTATTTATACACAGTCAGTTGTAATCATTTAGGACTGAGTTTTCCACGAATCTGAGGCTTCTCGATGAGTCCCTGTTTGTATATTAATGCAGATTTTGACTTTGCTGCCTTTTTCTTGTGTGTTCTGCGGATTGTCAGCAGGTGGGTGCTATAATCGGGGTGGTATAGCGTCACATTACATTGATGCAGGGGCGGATATATCATTGGTGCAACTTGCGCAACCGCATAAGGGCCCAAGGTGTTAAGGTACCGTCACACGCGGCAATTTGCTGGTTGCAGTGAAATCATGGACACATTGTTCTACCTTGTTGCTGTGTACAAATGGAACAATGTGTCCATGATTTCACTGCAACCAGCAAATTGCCAGTGAAATTGCTAGCAAAATTGCCGCGTGTGATGGTACCTTTAGGGGGCCATTTCCACATCCAAAGCAGGTGGAATTGTGTATTTTGATGAGCTGTAGGACTACAAAGGGGCCCAATAAACTATTCTTGCACAGGGGCCCTTTTCTATCTGTGTCCACCAGTGCATTGATGTATCCGCTCACTCTGCCGCGGTGATACAGTTGCTGAATATCTGTGTTGTCACAACTGTCATTATTCCTCCTGCTCATGGTCTCTCTCCTTGTGTCTTCTAGATGTGAAGGGACCCCCCACTCACCGGCTGTCATGCGGCCAGTCTCCTTACACTGAGACCACCACATGGGAGCGGAAGTACTGCATCCTGACGGACAGCCAGCTGGTGCTCCTGAACCGCGAGGACGAGGTGAGGACACAATTTGGAATCAGAACCAGCACAATAGTTACACTTACAGTTCTCCATTAAGAAACCTCTTCCTATTTCCAACACAAAACTTTGAGCTGTGTTTCCAGCAGCTGAAAGCAGGCAGGGGGGCCCAATTTATTTATTTCCCCCTCCGTCCCACATGGAACATGTAATTACATCTATTCACACCTCGTTAATGTCATGGAAGTAACCTAATTATGGGGAAAGTGCTGTCGGCGCAGGGAAGGCAGCGGATAGGGGCTCCGTACTGCTTCACATTATGTGCTGTCGCTTTCAAGGCTGCCTCGGCTGCTCATTTAATAAAACTTTTACCTCCATGAGTGTTTTCAGTGCTTCACCTCTAATACATCACTTTTACTGGTAAGAAATGACAGCAGGGCAGTAATGAATTTCAGCAATAAAATGTCACCATAGGCGCTCTATTGCTACCCCTTCGCTTCCTTCTGTTATAGTTTCCGGCCCCTGGGCTCTTGCACATTCTTGGGGCTCTGTTTATAGGACCCCCTAGATGTGCCCTTTAAACACTAATTTTGTCACAGAGTGAATAATGATCTCCCAGCTCTAGGAAGGGGCTAATTCTCCTTGCGGAGAGAAAAAGTATGCAAATGAGCCCTCCACCAGAAGGAATTAAATTGTGTCTCTAGTGCCACCTACAGGTAGATACATAGGAATTGAAGATGTTGTGCACTAAACCCTGTTTAATCAATTCAGAGGCCAACTGACCAGCTGTAGCCTTTAATATATCGTCACAGCAGATGATGAAATATTGATGACCTGCCGACGGTCAGTGGCTGCTGATTGCCTGCAGCGCTCACGTAACAACTGTGTCATTTGACCGCTGGTAATCCTGGCACTGACTTTCCTGGACCTGCACTGGTGCAGAGGGTCAGTCATATTATACTCTGTTGATACCCCAATCTCCTAAGCGGTTGTCCAAGTAGTGAACAACCTCTTTAATGTTGAGCTGTTTCTTTTCCTGTAGGTGATGTAAGGATGTTAATTTTAATCAATAAAGTGATAATTTTTTGCCATAAATATTGATATGCTTATTTACTGGAAAATATCAATATAGATTTTTATCTATGGCGATATTTTGTAAGTTATAATATGTTAAGGTGAAGCACTTTAGTTGAGGGGGACCCTTTTATGTGTAGGTGATGTAAGGAGTCTTATAATCCAGGCTCTGCTCCCTGGGAATAAAATAGTATGCAAATTAGCTCTCTGCCATAAGGAAGAAAAGCTGTCTCTCTAGTGCCACCTATTGGAAGTAGCTACATAAGTTAGTTGCCAACCCTTTACAGGAACAGCAATGTGACTATCAATATAAGTCAAACCTGAGGCTCCTCCAAAAGAGAGAGGGGGTTTGTGATTCTCGCCCCTCGTTCATGCAGAGCACAGTGCTGGCTGTGGCTCTATAAGGGGCTTTTGATGTTGGTCTGGGGGTTAATAATTCTGCTTTTGAAGATCTCCAGCCGGATGTGTATATACTGTCAGTGTAGGCAGCCACACCTGCATATACCACCGAATGCCACATATAATATCGCTAGTAACAATGGCAGCAATACCTCCATGAAAGATCAGATGTTTTTCTGCAGCATCGTCTCTGATTAAAAGGATAAGACCAATAGCCTTCCCCTTGTATCCTGAACTTAGTATCAATCATTATCTATGGGTAGAGGACCCTTCCAGCGGGTGACTATGCCAATCACACAGTAGTAGGGTCATCGCCCGCTTCCTTGTGTTAATAGGTGACCGGGCACAGGGAGGCATGGAGGGTGAGAAAGGGTAATTCAAGCAATTTATGGCGTGCCACCACACTCGCTCTTAATCCTGAAGCCTGGGAGACCCTCTTCACTAGTCCCAGTAACGCTGCCACCAGTTCTTTGTTAGATATAACCCCGGTCCGTTAACGGTTTATATAGAAAACAGCTCAGGTAGCATGTAATATTAAACCAGGGACACAGATGTGGGAATTTGTGGATCGAGATAAAACAACTCAGGATTAAATTGTATGTATAATTGCCTTAATGGCACACAATAAAAAAAATATTTGACATAGATGACAATAAACAGACTGATCCCCCTCCCTCTTACATTGACAGACACTCCTCCTTGGTCCTGGACATCAGTAGTACTCTGGTCTATATTCCCATATTATTTATTTATTTATAGAGCACTATATGAATTCCATGGGTCTGTACATGAGAAAGGGTTACATACAAACAAGTTAAAAATACAATGAACAAACTAACAGTGACAGACAGATTGAGAGGGGAGAGAGGACCCTGCCCTTGTGGGCTTACATTCTACAGGGTAATGGGGAGACAGACTGTAGGTTGGGTCTGCTCGGGTGGTGGTGGAGCGCCAGGTCCGATGGTGGTAGAGCGCTAGGTCCAGTGGTGGTAGAGCGCTAGGTCCAGTGGTGGTGGAGCACCAGGTCCATTGGTGGTGAGATGGCTCTGTGGTCATTGCAGGCTTGAAGGTTCCGAGTGTAGGGGACAGTCGGACGTTTTGGGGATGCAGACGAGGCATCCTCAAAGCCTACTGGAGCAGGCAAGATGTCCTTAAAGCCATATAATATTTTCTATTATATGCTAATTAAAGCAAGACATCCTCTTCCTGTGGCTCTTTATGGTCTTTACATGTAGCAAAATATCATGATAGTCAGAATTGTTGGCCAGAGAAAAGAAGTACAGAGAATGCACAATAAGTGAAGCCAGACATCGCTCACGGGTCATTGATTGACTGTTATAATGGTTTAATAATGAGTTTGTTGGCAAAACATTCCCTGGTGTAAACAGGAATCTGTTACTCATTAGCAGATGAAAGATGGATGAAATCGGAAGCCATCATGCTTCCGAAAAAATATCTGAATATTATTACATAAGTTTATCCACCCCAGTGCATAGCAGGGTAGTCTATCCCTGGGCAAAAGGTGATAAGAGGATAGAGGGTAAAAGGATAGGTTTGTTTTTGTTTTTTTTTCCCTAAGGTTGCGACCTCTGAGACCCCAAACAATTGCCTGTATAGGAGGCTTAGACCATGTGCACACGTTGACCCCTTTTTCTCTTCTTTTTGTAGTTGAAGTTCATTCGCTAGGTACGAAAATTAGCTCTCCTCCGGAAGGACAAATAGCTGTCTTTCCAGTGCCCGCTTATGACATTGGTTTGTGAGGTCACGAGTAACTAGACTAAATAATGTTATTTGTGTCCCTTCCGATAATAAACCTTTGCAGCGTGCGGGGCGGTGTGGAGAGTGCGGTGTCGGTGTGCCCTCAGCTGTGCACACTGTCATTTACACCTCTGTGCCATGCTGTAATAGCGCTCCTTGTTACCTCTCGCTGGCCGGTGACACATTTGTTCCTGTGACAGGTCTCATTACTGGCTGTGACCTCTGCGCACAGCATATTATTATTTTCTGACAGCTGCGCTGTGTGTACAGGAGTCACGCTGACTTGCTAGTTTCTAGTGCATCCCCTTCGGCTCACCCTTCCCGTCTAATGATCTTATTAAGGTGCCGTGCATGTCGCCCGTGTGTGTTTTACCGCTGGTGCCACAGTCGGGGATGACTAGGAGTGCTGGAACAAATAATTTAACCCAATTACTAAGTGGAATATTTGTGCTGTTTGCTCGTTCTTCTGAATTAGACTATTTACAGGGGAAATAGGAATAGAAACCTGCAAATATTAACACTTAAAGTTTCTCCCAGTGGTAACATTTTTTAATATAGCGATGCCCATACATAATGCAAGACACTGAAGCCATCCGGCTGTGCACTGGGCGGCCATGCAGGCTTCATATACGTGGCTCAGCCTTCCACCAAAGTTTCCATTCTCATTTAGCTATAGTATTTTACAATGTAAGGTAAATTGTTTTGACATTTATATATCTATAGGAAGGTAGGGGCACCGGGCACCTTCAGGGCTATTGGTCTTTCTTATTTCTCCATAAAGACAGACCGCTGTCTTATCCCCAGCCACCTGGTGGTGCTACACCTGCATCAGCCAGTCAAGCATTTACAGTCCAAGTATAGAAAACAAATAGGCGGCACTCACCGTGTGTTCGTAGGTGCTTTCTTTATTGAAGAGGTGCGGGGAGGGGGTGCATGAAGGTACAGACGACAGGTCCTGTTTCGCGGTTTGCCCGCTTCTACAGGTCTGGGGGAGGTGACGTCATGGCAGAATTTATAGGGAAACTCCCTTAAACGTCACCTCCTCCTTGATACAGGTGTGCAATTAAAAACACTAGAATGAAGTAAAAACATGCTTACAAAAATGTCACCATAGTATATACATGGATAAGTCACAGTAATTACAATTTCATGCAGAAATGCAGCCTAATGCTGCACAGAGAGGACACTGCCATTTCTGTCAGCGCCATGACACAGGCAACGCTGAGGTATACTTTATGGCGGAAATGTCGCCTATTAACTGACGACAGGTGTTATCAGGGCAATCGGCTGCAGACTACCAGTGTCTAACAGCCATGTTTTAAAGTAAGGTTATCACCCCTGATGTCAGGCGTTGTTCAGGCAACCAAACGTGAAGCGCCAGTGTCGTGCTGTTAGAAAGGGCAAGAGTGTGTGGGTCTGTGGGAATTAATCCTAGAGGCGGAATTCACCTATTAAGTCTAGACCTTTATTTCCACAATAAGTGAGAACTTGAACCAGATTTGACTCCCCAATGGGGAGGGGGGAAAAAAAAAAAAAAAAAAAAAAGAGAAAGTGTTTTAAAACCATCCCCTTTTCCCCCTTCTTTTTCTTCCCTTCTCTTTGTGTCATATTGATTAAATGTCTAAAATAAAAGCTGAATTTTCAGCAGTAAGGGGAAAAAATCCGTTTCCCCTACGTCGTTCAAGCCTCAAGTCTCACTTTGTGTGTTATTACAAACATAATCTATATAAATGTTGGTATGTATGGTTAGAGGGGAATCAAGTTGTTCCATAGTAAGTAAAATTTAGCTAAATTAGACTCCCCAATGGGGAGGGGGGAAGAGGAAGAAAGGTGTTTAAAACCATCCTTTTTTGTGTCATATTGATTAGAATGATTAACCCTCTAAAGTGAAGGCTGAATTATCAGCAGTACCGGGAGAATTCCATCTCCCCTGCGCCTTCCAGGCCATAAGTTTTACTATGCATGTTATCACAAACATATTCACATATATAATAATGTATATGGTCAGGGAGGGATTGTTTCCACAGACACACCAACACACCTCCAACTGCCTGTATTATGATCTATACCCACACTACACTGGCAACGTATGGTCACCTGGATACCTCTTCGGGCCTCTATGTGTCGACACCTTATTGGCCACTCAGTCAAAAGCTACGTGTATAATGTGTCATTTATTATTTATTAGACCTGATACGTTGCCATTTACTTGTTGGGAAAGAGAAACATAGGCCACAGAAATGTGCCCAGTAGTCGTGGGTGTTCATAAAGGAAGACACAGCGATCCAATTAACAAAAAAGGGGAGACCCACAGTTCATCTCCGGTACCAGGAAGGAGCACTAATAACGGATCATGGCGCCCCCCTGGCCCGGAAGACGAACTATGGGTGATTATACCTATTGATATTAACGTATGCTAGTATCCCAAATACAAATAGTGCAATATTTTTCAAGAAAAAAAGGTGAGGGAGAGAGAGATGGCTTGCAGACTAAAGAAACGGAGCTAGCTCATTCTTGTCGTTTAGACCTAGTGGTCCACAGGCTCGCGACTCAATTATCCATCTGCTCTCACATTGGAGCAAATGTCTATGTAAGTCGCCACCTTTCTTTGTGGGTCTAATATGTTCGATCCCTGCAAAGGAAAGACAATCTGCATTGCCATCGTGGCAGTCGCGCACATGGTTAATTAACCTTTTTGACCCAAACCCTGATGTCACTGATTTGTAATGTTCGCGGAATCTAACATACAGTGGGCGAATAGTCTTACCAATATAGAACCTACCACAACTGCACTGAATGACATATACGACCCACGACGTTTTGCACGTTATTAGGGTATTGACAAAGCGGTCGATTCCTCCTACATTAATCGGATTTTCAACCTTATGGTATTTACAGAAGTTGCAGTTTCTACACTGGAAATTACCAGTAGGTCTTCTCTTGTCCAACCAAGTTGGTGTTTTTTTGTCTGGGGGTAATCTGTTTCTGATAAGAATGTCTTTAAGGTTATTACAGCGCTTATAACTTATCATGGGGGGGCCTATGCCAGAGGCACAGAGCTCCTTGTCAGATTCGACCACATGCCAGTGTTTTCTTATCGCCTTTTTTATCTGATCGTACATGGGCCCGTATTTAATAAGAAAACCGAACCTTTTCTTCTCATCTTCCTGTTGAATTTTTTTCTTTGATTGAGAATTAAGGGCTTTTTTCCGGGCGTTTTTTATTACTGGCAGTGGGTAGCCTCTTTCAATGAAATCTCTCTCCATCTTATCGCACTGTATATTTAAGACCTCTGTATCGTTATTTATTCTCTTTAGCCTAAGGAATTGGCCAAAGGGTAACGAGACTTTAGTTTGTGTAGGATGTGCGCTGCCAAAATGGAGAAAGGTATTCATTGAGGTTGGCTTTTTGAATACTGACCTCATGATGGTTTCATTTCTCACCTCCAACTGGACATCCAGAAATTCAAGTCTCTGGTCCCCAAAATTGGAGGTGAATTTCATGTTGTAATCGTTCTGGTTTAAAAAAGATACAAAGCTGTTAAAGTCAGTCTCAGAGCCCTCCCAGGCAATAAAGATGTCATCCACGTAGCGGAGAAACACCTTTATGTGCTTTAGGAAAGGGTTACTGGTGGTATAGACCAGTTTTTCTTCAAGATGGGAGAGGAACAGGTTAGCCAGTGTACATGCCACTGGCGTTCCCATAGCGGTCCCTTCTTTTTGAAGGAACCACAAGTCCCTGAAAGAAAAGGCGTTATGAGATAGTATAAACGCGAGAGCCTCACACACGAATCCCACTAGAGCATGATCAAGATTTTCTTTTTCCAAAATCTCCTGTATTATTTCTACTGCCCGTTGTTGAGGGATCCGTGTGTATAGGCTCTCCACATCTATAGAAGCCAAACTGAGCCCTTCTCTCCACTGTAGTTCTTCTAAGTTTCTTACAAAATCACCTGTATCTTTGACGTAAGCCGGTATGTTATTCAAAAGGGGTCTAAGTAGCCAATCTAAAAATTGGCTCAGGGGTTCAGTTAGGGACCCGATCCCTGAAACAATGGGCGGCCAGGGGTGTTTTCTGATTTTTATGGATTTTGGGAATGCAATACCAGTGTGCCCTTTTAGGGTGCTCAGGGAACAGTTTTTCCAGCTGTTTTTTACTTATTGCGCCCTGACCTACCCATTTTCTTAACAGATTTTTTAAATCACTCTGGTATTTTAAAGTGGGATCAGATTTTAATTCTTCATATGTTTGTTTGTCTCCTAGTTGCCGCATAGACTCAGCAATATAATCTTGTTTATACATTATAACCACCCCACCTCCTTTGTCGGCCTTTTTAATGAGAATTTCTTCCCATTTTTTCATTAGATTTAGTGCTTTTGTTCGGGCTCAGACAAATTCTTTTTCGGTTGTGGATACATCAGGGCCTCTATTTCGCGGCTAACTAACTCTTCAAACAAATCAATGCTGTTACCTGGGGAGACAGGAGGATAGAAAGTAGATTTTATTCCTCCCAAAAATACAGGATTTTCCTTCTGAACTACAGGAGTTTCCTCCCATGCCCCAGGATCTATTCCCAAAAGATCAGAGAGATCTTCAATCTCTGTTTCATTCAGGGAATCGGCTCCAAAGAACCCCAAAGGACCCACTTTAATTTGTTTGTGTGCCAAAGGCTCGCTTGTGGATTTTTTATTGTGATTTTTTTGGTTTGCAAAAAACTTAAAAAGGTGAATTTTTCTTATAGCCTTAAAGAGGTCAATTTTAAAGTCTGTGAAGTCAAAGGGCTCTTCAATACAATAGTTGAGTCCTTTTTTCAGGACACTTTCCATGTCTTTTGTTAGAATTTCTGTGGTCAGATTGAAGATTTTAATTGGATTGACGTCTGAGTCCTCACACCCTACTCCCTCCATGAGACTGTTTTGCGTTTTCCTTTTATGGGACTGCTTGGTTCTTCCTCTCCCTCTCCTGATCCGCTTCCTAAAGGGGCTGGTTCTTTACTGCTTTTCTTTGGTGGTGGAGGAACCTCCTCGCTGCTGTCTTCGTTATCTGGGTCAGTGTCTTTATTCAGAGTGTCTTTGCCAGACGGTGTTGGCTTTGCAGGAATTGATGGTTTTTTCGGGGTGATTGGTGTGGCAGGAGTGCCGGGTTTTTTTCCACGGCTTTTTCTTTTTGTTTTTTGGGGTGAGGGCTGGGTTGGGGTTCCAATTGAAGATTTTGCCTGAGGAATAGTCCTCTTTGTCTCGGACATATTTTTCCTTCTTTTTTGCTTTTATTTCTGCCTGGAGGGGAATCAGTTTCTCATCTAGTTTTTTCATAAAGGCTGTCCATTCATGCTCTTTGGTATACCGAGACTCAAGTTCCTCTCTCAGGTTAATTAAATCATTGGTGATTTTTTCATGCTCCTTCTCGTTTTGCTTTAATACCAACTTGAGCAATTTTTCAGAACATTCTATTTGGATCGATTCCCACTCCGCTACAAAGTCCTTATCATCTTGTGCAAAAGCCATTGCTTTCATTATCCTCAGACCCCTGGGAACCCTGCCACACTGCACATAACTTTTCAGTGACTGGACAGTCCAGAAGGAGCGTATTTCTTTTTCTGCCAGTGACTGTATTCTTAATTCTAAGCTTTTTTTACTTAGATGAATGGTGACATCAGATGTATCGCATTCTTCAAAAAACACTTCAGCACCTTCCCTCCCCGCCATTAAGGTGTTAATAATTTTCTTGGGGGCTTTATGGCCGGAACTGCCTTGATCCGGATCCATATTCAAGCGGTGGAGCAAGAGGGCCAGCCCTTGTGCACAACGGTGTGAAAGCAGCTATTCAACACGTGTATAGGAAGGTAGGGGCACCGGGCACCTTCAGGGCTATTGGTCTTTCTTATTTCTCCATAAAGACAGACCGCTGTCTTATCCCCAGCCACCTGGTGGTGCTACACCTGCATCAGCCAGTCAAGCATTTACAGTCCAAGTATAGAAAACAAATAGGCGGCACTCACCGTGTGTTCGTAGGTGCTTTCTTTATTGAAGAGGTGCGGGGAGGGGGTGCATGAAGGTACAGACGACAGGTCCTGTTTCGCGGTTTGCCCGCTTCTACAGGTCTGGGGGAGGTGACGTCATGGCAGAATTTATAGGGAAACTCCCTTAAACGTCACCTCCTCCTTGATACAGGTGTGCAATTAAAAACACTAGAATGAAGTAAAAACATGCTTACAAAAATGTCACCATAGTATATACATGGATAAGTCACAGTAATTACAATTTCATGCAGAAATGCAGCCTAATGCTGCACAGAGAGGACACTGCCATTTCTGTCAGCGCCATGACACAGGCAACGCTGAGGTATACTTTATGGCGGAAATGTCGCCTATTAACTGACGACAGGTGTTATCAGGGCAATCGGCTGCAGACTACCAGTGTCTAACAGCCATGTTTTAAAGTAAGGTTATCACCCCCTGATGTCAGGCGTTGTTCAGGCAACCAAACGTGAAGCGCCAGTGTCGTGCTGTTAGAAAGGGCAAGAGTGTGTGGGTCTGTGGGAATTAATCCTAGAGGCGGAATTCACCTATTAAGTCTAGACCTTTATTTCCACAATAAGTGAGAACTTGAACCAGATTTGACTCCCCAATGGGGAGGGGGGAAAAAAAAAAAAAAAAAAAAGAGAAAAGTGTTTTAAAACCATCCCCTTTTCCCCCTTCTTTTTCTTCCCTTCTCTTTGTGTCATATTGATTAAATGTCTAAAATAAAAGCTGAATTTTCAGCAGTAAGGGGGAAAAAAAACCGTTTCCCCTACGTCGTTCAAGCCTCAAGTCTCACTTTGTGTGTTATTACAAACATAATCTATATAAATGTTGGTATGTATGGTTAGAGGGGAATCAAGTTGTTCCATAGTAAGTAAAATTTAGCTAAATTAGACTCCCCAATGGGGAGGGGGGAAGAGGAAGAAAGGTGTTTAAAACCATCCTTTTTTGTGTCATATTGATTAGAATGATTAACCCTCTAAAGTGAAGGCTGAATTATCAGCAGTACCGGGAGAATTCCATCTCCCCTGCGCCTTCCAGGCCATAAGTTTTACTATGCATGTTATCACAAACATATTCACATATATAATAATGTATATGGTCAGGGAGGGATTGTTTCCACAGACACACCAACACACCTCCAACTGCCTGTATTATGATCTATACCCACACTACACTGGCAACGTATGGTCACCTGGATACCTCTTCGGGCCTCTATGTGTCGACACCTTATTGGCCACTCAGTCAAAAGCTACGTGTATAATGTGTCATTTATTATTTATTAGACCTGATACGTTGCCATTTACTTGTTGGGAAAGAGAAACATAGGCCACAGAAATGTGCCCAGTAGTCGTGGGTGTTCATAAAGGAAGACACAGCGATCCAATTAACAAAAAAGGGGAGACCCACAGTTCATCTCCGGTACCAGGAAGGAGCACTAAGGTGTCGACACATAGAGGCCCGAAGAGGTATCCAGGTGACCATACGTTGCCAGTGTAGTGTGGGTATAGATCATAATACAGGCAGTTGGAGGTGTGTTGGTGTGTCTGTGGAAACAATCCCTCCCTGACCATATACATTATTATATATGTGAATATGTTTGTGATAACATGCATAGTAAAACTTATGGCCTGGAAGGCGCAGGGGAGATGGAATTCTCCCGGTACTGCTGATAATTCAGCCTTCACTTTAGAGGGTTAATCATTCTAATCAATATGACACAAAAAAGGATGGTTTTAAACACCTTTCTTCCTCTTCCCCCCTCCCCATTGGGGAGTCTAATTTAGCTAAATTTTACTTACTATGGAACAACTTGATTCCCCTCTAACCATACATACCAACATTTATATAGATTATGTTTGTAATAACACACAAAGTGAGACTTGAGGCTTGAACGACGTAGGGGAAACGGATTTTTTCCCCCTTACTGCTGAAAATTCAGCTTTTATTTTAGACATTTAATCAATATGACACAAAGAGAAGGGAAGAAAAAGAAGGGGGAAAAGGGGATGGTTTTAAAACACTTTTCTCTTTTTTTTTTTTTTTCCCCCCTCCCCATTGGGGAGTCAAATCTGGTTCAAGTTCTCACTTATTGTGGAAATAAAGGTCTAGACTTAATAGGTGAATTCCGCCTCTAGGATTAATTCCCACAGACCCACACACTCTTGCCCTTTCTAACAGCACGACACTGGCGCTTCACGTTTGGTTGCCTGAACAACGCCTGACATCAGGGGGTGATAACCTTACTTTAAAACATGGCTGTTAGACACTGGTAGTCTGCAGCCGATTGCCCTGATAACACCTGTCGTCAGTTAATAGGCGACATTTCCGCCATAAAGTATACCTCAGCGTTGCCTGTGTCATGGCGCTGACAGAAATGGCAGTGTCCTCTCTGTGCAGCATTAGGCTGCATTTCTGCATGAAATTGTAATTACTGTGACTTATCCATGTATATACTATGGTGACATTTTTGTAAGCATGTTTTTACTTCATTCTAGTGTTTTTAATTGCACACCTGTATCAAGGAGGAGGTGACGTTTAAGGGAGTTTCCCTATAAATTCTGCCATGACGTCACCTCCCCCAGACCTGTAGAAGCGGGCAAACCGCGAAACAGGACCTGTCGTCTGTACCTTCATGCACCCCCTCCCGCACCTCTTCAATAAAGAAAGCACCTACGAACACACGGTGAGTGCCGCCTATTTGTTTTCTATACTTGGACTGTAAACATTTATATATCTGCATCTCTATGCCAGTGGTGGATTACAGGGGACAATACGCCCCATATTCAGGTTAGCCACTTTCCGCTAAGTACTGTGCCACGTCTCTCCGTAGGGTGTGGGGGTTCATTCTGCTTATTTACCTATAGGTTGGTAGAATCGATTTTCTTAGTCGTGGTTTTTTTTTTTGCTTTCCTAAAATTGGCAAGAAATTGCAGTGTGATCACAACTTAGAGGGACTTTCTGTTACTATGATATTGACTTAAATGCTGATCTGCAGGACCGAGGACGGCCACTTAAAAGTGTGATGGAGATGTGGTGCTCTGCTGCGTACAGGTTATATCCAGGGCTGCAAACAACTGAACAGTGGAGGTACCCCAGAATCTGACACCCAAGGATCGGCGCTAAGGGGTTGTTTACCTCTTTTATATTAAAAATGGGCCTATGGCGGACATCATGTGACTGACCCAGCCCATCAGTGGTCACATCGGTGGCTGCAGTGGTCACATACCATCTGGATCTGGAAGCTACATTCTCCTTAGCCTCTATTCTGGTTGGACTGGCATGTGACCGCTGCAGCCACTGATTGATTGCGGGGACTTGTGATGTCTATCAACTGGAAGACCACTGTTGGCCTCTTAGAAGAATGTAAAAATAAAAGGGATGGGTAAACCCTTTAGGGCTACTGCTACACCAAGTACACTAATGTTTTGGTCTTGTGACTTGTCTTGAGTTCTCAAAGTTGAAGACCCGTGTTGCCATCAGGTCCTAACCTGACACTTGCACTTGTTTGGCGACATTTCCGCTATCCAGACCCTGTGAATTCCTCCTCCGAGTCCCATCAGCCTCTCTACAATCCGTCGTCAGCAGCGGCTGAACAGATTACACAGCACTGTAATGATGACAAACACAGAAGGGAGCCCTCCGGAAAACGCGCCCTTCTGCCAAAAATTTGTTTTCCTGTTGGTGTTTGTGCCCGGAGCTGGCAAGAGGGTACATCTCTCACTGCGTAATTACAATTACATGCTCTCTTCTCTGAATCACCAGCAAGTGATTGGCACTGGCATGGCAGCCCGCAGATATATCTATCAGGACGAGGCTTCTGTCCTGACCGCACCTGGGGAAAGTCATCCCAGATCAAGCAAATCCTTAGGGTTGATATTAATAGAAATAACATCCCTCCACGATCTGCTACAATGGGCAGGAGAGGTCTTGTGTCTGTGCGGGCGTCCCACGGCTCAGGCACCGCAGGGGCTCTATAGACCCACAATTACTAAGCTTCACGTACTCATTTTATTTCTGGAAGGCTCCCGTGGCTCCGTGTAGTTAATTCCTGTGTTTTTTTATCTCTCTATGCCTAATTATTGACTACCATGTAAACCAGCTTAAATAAATAGCTCTGCGGTGGCATCCTAGTGCGACTGAGTCATTGTACCTTCAAGTTGGGATTCTATAGTCTTGTTAGCGACAAGTGAAGCTTCTTTTAAACCCGTGCGCTAGAGAGAATCCTCTTAATACGGAGTATTTAGTTGAGGATGCAACATCAGTGCTTCACAAGGGGGCTATTAAAATATACGGAGGCTATATGCTAGCAAATTCCAACCTGTCCGTGTGTCTGTCCACTCATCATATGCCTGTGACGCTGTCCGTTCAGGTGCCGGTCCTTGACTTATGACCATAATGCTATATGGTCCAAAAAGAGTTGGTTGGAGCAATGTATTAAATGCATGAAGATGCATGTACCACCTAAATGATATAAACAAGAAAATTGATGGCACTTGCTAACCTGAACAGGTGCATACTGAATATTAACATATACTTTAATAAAGAGACAGTTGCTCTATGAAATGCTAGGGAGTGCAAACAATGAATATAGGAATATGGACATGCATCACTGCTAAGGAAAAAACATGAAAAAATTGAGATAGTCGCCATTTAAAAAAGACCAGTTTTATTTGAGCCCAGTAGGTAAAATGTTAAAGGGAACCTGTCAGCTGGTTTATGCCCCTCCAGCTATCACTGTCTGTAGCTGTAGCTTTATAATACTATTCTAATCATCCCTGTCTGAGCTCATAGTGTAATGTGAAAGGTGAAAGAAAAGCATTTATACACTTACATTCCCTTATGTAATGAGGCAGTCAGTCCCCAGCTTGGAGGACGTGGACTGTTTGGCAGGTTAATAGTTAACTTTTCAGCCTTGTGCTAGAACATGTTGGGAGACCTGATGGGATGTCACAACCATGTGACTACAATAGGCGGAGCTACGTTCTCATAGAACATATGTTTGCTGGCTTAGCTCCGCCCACTATGGTCACATGATCATTACATCACACAGGTCCTTTAGCCATCCAAGTTAAAAGTGAGTTAACTATTATCCTGCCAGACAGTCCCCCTCCTCCAAGGTGTAGACTGAAATGTAAGTGTATAAATGCTTTTTTTCACATTACACTATGAGCTCAGACAGATGATTAGAATAGTATTATAAAGCTGCAGGTACAGATAGTGATAGCTGGGGGGGCATAACCCACCTGACAGGTTCACTTTAGGGTATGTGCACATCAGTCGTTTTGTGGGCTGCTTTTGGACGTTTTCCGTCGGCGTTTTCCGCTCAGTTTTATGTTAATTTATGTTAATCCTATCCTCCGGTTGGATTAACATGCTAGTCAATGGATTTTAGAAAACTCTGTCTTCACTAGAACGGTTTTCTTCTGGTCGTTTTCAGTCAAAACTGAGTTTTCTCAGTCAAAACTGAGTTTTTTCCACCGGTTTTCCAAAATAGAGCAAGTGACTTCTTTCCACCGTTTTTCCAGCGGTTTCAGCTGATCAAGTGCACAAAAAACTCAGTTTTCAAAACCGCCGAGAAACCTGCCGAGAAAAACGCTGTAAAACCGGGCGGAAAACGAGCAAAAAACGAGGGACACTGCTGAGCACAGAAAACTCAGTTTCTGCTAAAAAAACCCAGGTTTTTGGACGGACTGCAGAGATGCACAAACGTCAGATGTGCACATGCCCTTAAGGTGTATCACTTTACTGAGTCCCTTCCTAAGTCAGTGCCTCTCTCTGGGTCAAAACAAATTGTCTTATATACAGGCAAACAGGGACCTGCTAATAAAGAACTAAAAACACCTAGAAATGTGGAGGAGTGCACAGACAGAAGACATGACTCAATAATCTAAATAAGAAAACCTGCAAGTCTGAACAGCTGCATATTGAACATGACATATACTATAATAAAGAGACAGCTGTTCTCTGAAATACTAAGGCTATATGCCTACGCTGTGTACATATCGCGGGTTTTGCAGCGGTTTTAGTGCAGATATGCTACAGATCTGTCCCAAATCTGCAGGACCGTTTAGTGTAATTAAAGTGTATATAAACAAAGACCTGTGCCAACGCTGCGGCTTTTCCCGCGGTGGAAATGCCGTGATATTTTAGTGTGGGGAAAACTGCAGCAGGTCAATTCTTGCTGCGGGTTTTGCAGTGTTTTGACTTATAGACCTCATTGTTGGCTCCTAATATGAAGCAGATATGCGGCCTTGTTCACACTGAGTGTTTGCTGCATATTTAGTGAGTATGTTTTGCAATAATGACGGGGTTCTGTTATAATTTTGGTTACCAGCCAGGTACTGCCACCCACCCCCAGCTGCCTATTTATACCTGGCTGGTAATCCAATTTTTTTTTATTTATTATTTCTTAAAATAATTTAAAAAAATGACGTGGAGCATCGCTCTATTTTTGCTTTCCATTCAGGTACAACTAGGTAGCTGGGGGCTGGAATCCTCAGTGCGGGGAAGGCCGACAAGCATTCCACCCCCGCTGTACATTGCAGCCCATAGCTGCCCCATAAAATGGCGCATTCTTTGTAGCACCATTTTCTGGAGCTGTATCCGACTTCTCCAGCTTCCCTGTGGCACAAGCAGACTGGGAAATAAGAGGTTAATGCCATCAGAATATTCCCAGCTAGAACTAAGCCCATAGATTCCTAATGTTGGACCCAGCCATTAAGAATCTCTGTGAATAGTAAAGAACACACAACACAGAGTAAAATATTTTTATCAGATCAAAAACACAAACACATATTTAAGCTCCATCTTTATTACTCCCACAATCCCCCCCTCCCCCCCTGATTCTCTGCAATGTCCGTTCCTGCCAAAACTCGAAACCGAATGAGTTTCGGCCTCACAGTGAACGGGGTGACGTCATGGTCTGGGTCTTTTGAGGTCGGATAGAGCAAATGCAGCTTCTGACCTGAGATGAACTTTCCTGCTTTACGGCAGGACCCGAAAACTAGTCAGTTTTGGGTCCCGCTGTGAGGCGAGACATGGAAAGTTCACGCGTCCTCTATCTGACCTCAGGTGACCTAGACCATGACATCACCCCGTTCACTGCGAGAGCTGACAAAAATACAGTGAAGCCCCACATCTGTTTTGATAAAAAAATTTTAAAGAAATAATAAAAAAAAGTATTTTTGATTACCAGACCGGTAAAACTAGGCATCAGGGGGTGGGTGGCAGGCTGTACTACCTGCTGTACCTGAGCTGGTGACAAAGAATACAGCGGAGCCATATGTCACATTAGGACATCTTGAAACCCTTTTTTTTCCCAGCCTAACCTAGCTTTAGTCACAGTCACAACAGTGAACAATTGCTGAAAAAAAAGAAAGACGCAGCAAAATCCGCATGAAAAAATGCTGCAAAGACGCACCATTGGCACAGCCATTTTCCAAATGTGTTTTTATTTCTGCAGGTGCGGTTTTCTTGAAGCACAAAATCTGCATTAATATTTTCTAGTCTGCACATAGCATAAGGAATGCAAGCAATGATTATAGGCATATGAACATGCATTACTGCTAAGGAAAAACATGAAAAATTTAGAAAACATTTCGATGCTTGCCATATAAAAAATGCCAGTTTTATTTGAGCCAGTAGCCAAACATTAAGGCATATCTCTTTACTGGGTCCATCCTTAAGTCAGTGCCTCTCTGGGTCAAAACAAATTCTCATATATTCGGGCAAACAGTGACCTGCTAATAGGGAGGAAGGAGTGCACAATTAGAAGGCATGACTCCATAGTCCAAATAAGAAAACTGACAGCACTTCCTAAGATACAAGTCTAAACAGGTGGGCTACTGGGGCTCAAATAAAACTGAACTTTTTTATATGCTAAGGGTAACTTCACACCGTGGCAAGATCCGATCGGGCTGTCCAGTGTAAAGCAGACTGCTCCGGACCGGATATTGGCCCCATAGTATCCTATGGGCCGGATGGCAGCTATCTGCCATCCGCTTTCCAACCCTCCTGGAAGAATCCGGGAGAATTTTGATTTTTCTCCCGGACACAAAAATTGTTGCTCCCCAAATTGGCGTCTCCCGAATTCTCCTGGATTTCCCCGCATCCGGGCAATCCAGCGCTCCTAACATGGGAGCCTATGGGACCAGATTGCCCTGATCCGGGAACCAGATACCGGCAGCTGCACGCCGCTGTTATTTCAGGATCGCGGCTTGCTCCCTGCGGCCGCGGTCCTGAATTATCAGCAGCTTAGTTGCGTCCGGCTGCACACCAGACCGGAGGGCATATTAGCCCTCCAGTTCTGTGTGCTAATCCGGTCTGGGGCTGTCAGGTTCATCCCTGACAGCACTGGATCGGATCTTGCCGCGATGTGAAGCCGGCCTAAGTATATCAAATTTTTTTTCAACATTTCTCATGGTTTCCTTAGCAGTAATGCATGTTCATATTCCTATATCCATTTCTTGCATCCCTTAGTATTTTAGAGTGCAACTGTTTGTACCTCCTAATTGATATAATACTTGTGGAATTATAACAGAAAAACAAATGTAGGACACTGCTATGCTCAGGGTTAGATTTGCATTAAAATCAGTGCCCTCATTCAAAGTTACAATTGTTGGTGCAAACGTTTGGCACAGTTTACACCAATGAATGTCACATTGCACCATAGCGGTTCTCAGAGAAGTCACTAGACCTAAAAGTTTTGGTGTAACATGCTTCACAGGACTTTTAGTGCTATAAAAAAAGAAAAAACTAAGTCACAGACAAGTCACATGCACCCTGCAATGAAGTCTATGGCGGTGACTGTGCGTGCCTTGAGACCTGGAAATCAAAGACATTTGGAAGCATTTGCTATGAGTTGCTGTAGATGGCAGGTCTCAATGTGACACCAAATCATTAGATGTGATGCCTCAATCACTGGGTCTAGGTTTTGTGCTCGAGATGTTGCCATGTAGCCCAGGTTCATCCAGGATCATGATGGCAGACTGCCAGGCCATAAGGGGGGACTCATGACCTAAGATTACATCTGCCCCATTGTGGGGTCCAGGTGATGCGGTGCCTTACACCCCTCCAGACAGCACTTGGTATTACACATAGTGAAGTTTGCCTCTTGTACAGCTGCTCAGCAAAACAAACCCATCCCATGAAGCTCTACCTGAAAATCCTCCTCCACTAAGCTACAGATGTGGGGCAGGGATTTTGGCTTGTCTCCCGAGGTCCAGCTCTACCCAAACAAATGTAATAGAGTGGAGAAGAGGCCCTCAGGCAGTGGACATGTTCTCCACAAGAGTCCTTCTATGGACATTTTATACCCAGTTTTGCCCAGTGTTTTCCAGCAGTATTTGCACGCTGAAACCAGGAGTTGGTCCAAAACATGGACGATCTTCCATTATATTGCTTCTCTGTGTAAGCTCCGCTCTTGGTTTTGATATGATGTGAATTAAAGACCAAAATCCCATAGATTGTGGATCGTTTCACCCAAGTGTAAAACAAGCTGCGTAAACACGGCGGTTAGTGATGAGCGAGAAGTAAGTTATTCGGGTTCAGATAGCTCTTGAACAAGTAACGAGTTATTCTTTTAACTAGTACCAAATCCAATGCAAGTCAATGGGGAACTCACTGGGATCCGAATACTCAAACAGGTGAAAGTATTTGGTTAGAGCTATCCGAACCCGAATATCTTACTACTCACTCATCACTATATATCCGAACCTGAATATCTTACTACTCGCTCATCACTATATATCCATACCTGAATATCTTACTACTCACTCATCACTATATATCCGAACCTGAATATCTTACTACTCGCTCATCACTATATATCCGAACCTGAATATCTTACTACTCACTCATCACTATATATCCGAACCTGAATATCTTACTACTCCGCTCATCACTATATATCCGAACCTGAATATCTTACTACTCGCTCATCACTATATATCCGAACCTGAATATCTTACTACTCGCTCATCACTATATATCCGAACCTGAATATCTTACTACTCACTCATCACTATATATCCGAACCTGAATATCTTACTACTCGCTCATCACTATATATCCGAACCTGAATATCTTACTACTCACTCATCACTATATATCCGAACCCAAATATCTTACTACTCGCTCATCACTATATATCCGAACCCAAATATCTTACTACTCGCTCATCACTATATATCCGAACCCTGAATATCTTACTACTCGCTCATCACTATATATCCGAACCCTGAATATCTTACTACTCGCTCATCACTATATATCCGAACCTGAATATCTTACTACTCGCTCATCACTATATATCCGAACCCGAATATCTTACTACTCGCTCATCACTATATATCCGAACCCGAATATCTTACTACTCGCTCATCACTATATATCCGAACCTGAATATCTTACTACTCGCTCATCACTATATATCCGACCTGAATATCTTACTACTCGCTCATCACTATATATCCGAACCCGAATATCTTAACTACTCGCTCATCACTATATATCCGAACCCGAATATCTTACTACTCGCTCATCACTATATATCCGAACCTGAATATCTTACTACTCGCTCATCACTATATATCCGGACCTGAATATCTTACTACTCGCTCATCACTATATATCCGAACCCGAATATCTTACTACTCGCTCATCACTATATATCCGAACCTGAATATCTTACTACTCGCTCATCACTATATATCCAAATCCAAATATCTTACTACTCGCTCATCACTATATATCCAAACCTGAATATCTTACTACTCGCTCATCACTATATATCCAAACCTGAATATCTGACTACTCGCTCATTACTATATATCCAAACCTGAATATCTTACTACTCGCTCATCACTATATATCCGAACCTGAATATCTGACTACTCGCTCATCACTATATATCCAAACCTGAATATCTGACTACTCGCTCATTACTATATATCCAAACCCGAATATCTGACTACTCGCTCATCACTATATATCCAAACCTGAATCTCTTACTACTCGCTCATCACTATATATCCGAACCTGAATATCTTACTACTCGCTCATCACTATATATCCGAACCTGAATATCTGACTACTCGCTCATCACTATATATCCGAACCTGAATATCTGAGTACTCGCTCATTACTATATATCTGAACCTGAATATCTTACTACTCACTCATCACTGTATATCCGAACCCGAATATCTTACTACTCACTCATCACTATATATCCGAACCCAAATATCTTACTACTCGCTCATCACTATATATCCAAACCTGAATATCTTACTACTCGCTCATCACTATATATCCGAACCTGAATATCTTACTACTCGCTCATCACTGTATATCTGAACCTGAATATATTACTACTCGCTCATCCCTATATATCCGAACCTGAATATCTTACTACTCGCTCATCATTATATATCCAAACCAGAATATCTTACTACTCGCTCATCATTATATATCCAAACCTGAATACCTGAATATCTGACTACTCACTCTCATCACTATATATCCAAACCTGAATATCTAACTACTCGCTCATCACTATATATCCGAACCTGAATATCTTACTACTCGCTCATCATTATATATCCAAACCAGAATATCTTACTACTCGCTCATCACTATATATCTGAACCTGAATATCTTACTACTCGCTCATCACTATATATCCGAACCCGAATATCTTACTACTCGCTCATCACTATATATCTGAACCTGAATATCTTACTACTCGCTCATCACTATATATCCGAACCCGAATATCTTACTACTCGCTCATCACTATATATCCAAACCTGAATATCTTACTACTCGCTCATCACTATATATCCAAACCTGAATATCTTAACTACTCGCTCATCACTATATATCCGAACCTGAATATCTTACTACTCGCTCATCACTATATATCCGAACCCGAATATCTTACTACTCGCTCATCACTATATATCCGAACCTGAATATCTTACTACTCGCTCATCACTATATATCCGAACCCGAATATCTTACTACTCGCTCATCACTATATCCGAACCTGAATATCTTACTACTCACTCATCACTATATATCCGAACCTGAATATCTTACTACTCGCTCATCACTATGTATCCGAACCTGAATATCTTACTACTCGCTCATCACTATATATCCGAACCTGAATATCTTACTACTCGCTCATCACTATATATCCGAACCTGAATATCACTACTCGCTCATCACTATGTATCCGAACCTGAATATCTTACTACTCGCTCATCACTATATATCCAAACCTGAATATCTTACAACTCGCTCATCACTATATATCCGAACCTGAATATCTTACTACTCGCTCATCACTATATATCCGAACCTGAATATCTTACTACTCGCTCATCACTATATATCGAAACCATAATATCTTACTACTCGCTCATCACTATATATCGAAACCAGAATATCTTACTACTCGCTCATCACTATATATCCGAACCCGAATATCTTACTACTCGCTCATCACTATATATCCGAACCTGAATATCTTACTACTCGCTCATCACTATATAGCTGAACCTGAATATCTTACTACTCTCTCCCGGCGGCCGCCGCTGATCTTCCGCCAGTTGCTTAACTCCCAGCTCCCGCCACTCATCTCCTGGCGGCCGCCGCCGAGACCGTTGATTGGGTGGCCAGGCACCATACTCTGTGAATGCATGCGGTGAACCTCCGCTGCGTTTACATGAGTATGGAAGGGTTTGCACTGCGTTAGCCGCATGCAGACACAAACACTAGTGTGAAACCAGTCTAAACGCTGCAGCAACTTTTGCTTCTTCAGAAATTAATCTTTAATTGTTTCTTTACTACTAATGACCATGCAGATTCTGCAAGTGCATGCGAGTATTAGCAATAAACTTTCTAATGATGCTGCTGCTGCAATGTTTGGGAGACCACTTCTCAGCAGACATGCATTGGACACGACCTACAAGCCCACCCAGTGCTGTTGTGTGTGGGTTTTGACTGTAATAATCAGATATTTAGGCTCAAACCTCTTATTTCCAGACCGGTCACCGGTCTTACTGAATTTACTGCCTCGTATATGCCTTTATGGCTGTTGAGGTTGGATTAGGAGTTGCTCATCCTGTCTAGGAAACCAGTTTGTGTTGAGACTGTTCTACTGGGACATATGAATTTAGCTTTGGGGAAGTGGGGCGGTCAGAAGGCCACGTTTCACTGTCCATATACAGAATTCAATAAAGAGGAAAGACCAGTGCAGAGGATCAGCTGGACTTCCTCAACAATATAAATCTTTATTATGTGGTGAATACAAAAGCCCAAGACAAGTCACATCAAAACCTCATCGCACCAGAACTTGTTTCCTAGCTCTAAATCTATCAATGGGGTACAAGCCATGTGACCGGCTTCACAACCAATACAGCTATAAATGTAATGGACTTTTGCAATAGCTTTAAACTTTAATAGACAATACCCCTAAAGTGATATCAGATAGTTGTCAGTACTGTAGAGAGATGCAATGCACACGTACAGGTAACCCAACTACATCAAGGGAATAGATTAAAGGGTCATGTACTTAACCACCTGGGTAAACTAATAATGAGAACTCTAAGTGTATCACCAAACGAGGAGGCTCCCTCAGGGGTCCGTGTAAGCTTTGTAATGCCAGGCTTCATCAGGGGTCATATGGGTTCTACTGTACTGGGATTTGTCAGGAATCAGATCATATACAGTTCGCTCCTGGCCCCAACTTAACTTTCTATATCCTGTCTGACCTGCAATCTGTCCAGGCACTACTGTCCATGTACAGGCCGTGAAATGAAGCCATCAAAACCTGACCTAAGGCAGAGGACAAAGTCCTGTCTTGTTGATGAGATGGAGCTGGGTACTCTATTCTGCCAAAGGTGACATATGTTGCAGGGTCTACTTTACAATGCATTTGGCAGGATCTGACAGTATATACTGTATACCTCCAATAGATAGCACCACATTGTCATCTGTCTCTCATTGTACAAAGCACAAGCTTATGTCTATGTATATGCAAGTCTGCTGCGTTATTGCATACAGAAAAAAAAAGGTATGGTTGTCCCAATGGAGTCCAAATGGGCAGTCTTTAGCCCCCCGATGGGTGGATGGGCCTGCGGGAGGGTTTGATTACACATTGAGAGAAGGTGGCTCCTTTATGATCAGGTCACATTGATTTCTGCTGCTCATTTCTGAGGGATATCATCAGGGTTTCGCCAAGTATTGTTCCATCTCCAGGTTTTTATGTGTCTGTTAAACCAGCCTATGTATAATAATCCATTTTCTCTGCTATGATGACATCCAGGCAGTATGTAAAGTGTCACCTAGGACTCTGTCTAGTGACAGGTGACATGACACATTGACGGGGTCATGATTTACACAAGTTCTGGGTTTCAGGCTGTTCTTAAGGAATGTGGTAAATGTCTTTCTGTCTCCATCTCACTCAGTCTTTATTATCTCCTCTGACTTGTTTTACAAGGTATCAAATTGTATAACATTACACAGATACCTTACCACCTGTGTCCTCTAGAGGGCGCTCATCAGTCACACAAATAATACATCTCTCCTCTCTTCTCAGCTTGTAATCACAGGCAGGATAAAGAGATGAAGTGGGGGGGGGACTTATCCTGAGATTAGCAGCACTTGTTACTGTACATAGTCACCATGTCCCTCATTTACTTGTAGATGTCCGCGGATACCGTACAGGACTCCACTCCCGAATCGAGCAAAAGTCGGAGCCTGCGGAGGACGGTGAGCGTCCCCTCTGAGGGGCAGTTTCCAGAATACCCGCCAGAGGGTGCCACAAAGCTGGGTGAGTAATAATGCCCACCATTTATGCAGTCGCCATATGAATGTTGCTTTATCCGTGATCTGGAGACTGACAGCTGCAGAGCCAGGACTCCGGCAATGTGTCGCACTTTGTAATTGCCCTCTGGACCGTACGTACGGAGCAGATCCAGGACAAATTACACAATTAGTGTCGTTATGTCGTGTTTTGTAATGAGCAAATGATTTGGCTACTCAAGACGCATGATAAACAATCAGTCCAGACGAACTATCCATACCCGTGCATGTATTTGGAGGCGGAATAAAGGTTTATTCAGACATAGCAGAGGATATAACTGCTTATATTGTGAATTGCCTACTGGACCTGATGAAGCTGGTGTACTTACTGTGAAAATGCTTTTCACATCCTGATATTAAAATGAGCATTTTATGCACCCGTACGGAGCTCATTTTACTCTCAATCACAATCGATCACAAAGGATTCTACAGACAAGGATTTACAATGTAACTAAACCAGCTTCATCAGGGCTAAGAGATCGATTTAGTAATGTAAGCAGTATGTATTGTGAAATGTATAGGCAGACCACAAGCTGGGGATGTTGGGGTATGTGCACACGGAGTATGTTGATGAGGCTTTTGGAGCAGATCCACAAAGAATCATGAAACGTTGCTCAAAAACCACTTACCGTAAATCTTTTAGTCTTCATTACTATTGTAAAGTTCCTCTGCTGCCCGTACGTTCAGCCTCTTGAATACTTTTCTTCGGCTCCAGGTTTTGAGAACCACCTGGTGGGAGATAAGAGGGGGCTCGGATCAGCCCCTGGTGGGATCCACTAAGGCACTTCAGGAGAAAAAAATGGCTTAAAAACTTTTCAAGAAGAAAAAATAACCTCATGTAAGAAGTCCCCAAAGGAAAAGAATTTCCTCGAGTGTTTTTACTTGAAAACTCTTAATTTTTCACCTTCTCAAAAAAACAAACAAACCCTGTGTTCACATAGCTTACCGCACAGGCACTGCATGCAAAAATTGACAAAGTTGCAATTTGCAGTTTTAATGCACTGCAGTACTGTAATTTCAGCAACTACCGCAGCACAACCGCTGTGTTTACATTTACCAAATAGTGACCCATGAGGTTCGAAATTATCATAATTCGTCACGGCAGGAAATTGTGTCAAAAAAGCAAAAAGTCCCCAATTCATCAAGAGCAGTGTTGTTCATACCAGAATCAGGAGCGTCTGACTCCAGTGCACCTCGTTAATAGTGTCATGTGTGCTGTGTCAGAAATCTTACTCTAGTCTGAGACTGGAGTGAACTTTCTGGTGTAAGAGACTCCAAAGTTCGTCATAAATTAGACCAGCTGTGGTGTTGCACCCCTGTCCCACATAACTCGCCATGGCCAAGTGCGCACACAGGAAGCAGTCTCAGGGTGATGACGTCATCGCCCTGAGACTGACCTCTTGCGCACGTGCCAGCAGGAGGCAGAGCAGGAGATCGCTCTCCCTGCTTTGCCGCTGCAGAGAGGCCCCAGCCATCGCTAATTATTATCTGCCGATATGATTAGCGATATTACCGGTATGGGGACGGGGCTTGGGGGCATGGCAATCAGGATCGGGGCCCACTGAAGGTTCTCCCAATCCTCCGGTGGGCCAGTCCGCCCCTGAATGCTACAGTATACAAGCTGGGTGCAGAGAGCTTCCCCAAGTAGAGATAGGGGCCGCCTGGTCCATAATGCAGATGGATCAACCATTCACAGCCCTTTAATGGAGGGGAGCAGCTGCTTGCATAACGCACTCTAAAGATGCTGCATAGGGAGTCTGTGATATACATAGGTGAGATGCACACATAGTGTCTGAACAGGAGCCTATTAAAGCGCCAGGTGCAGCGGTTATTTTAACACTGCATAAATATATGCCCCACAGCTCCAATCATCTTGATGGACCTTGACAAAAGTTGCATGAAAATGCTGAAAGTTGCAATGTTTTTGTGTAACTGGCATTGCACAAAAATGTTGCGACTTTTTAAAGTGATTTTTTTTCTGGCATAATCACTTTGATAAGTCAGGCCAAAGTTCCCAGTAAAGTTTTCATAGTCACTTAGATTTTGCTGTCATTGAATAAGCCCATAACTCCTCTGAGATCGCCTCTGATCTACAGAGCCAGGCTCTCCTCGCACTCCCGTGAGTAGGAGGTGGAGGCACATGCATGGCTTTCTCTGTTCACCAGCCACCTCCACATTAATGGTGGTCTGCAGTGAGACTCTGTGCATAAAACAGTTCCTATAGGAGACCCACATGTACCTGACATTTATAGTATATCCTCTGGATATGAATACGGCTTAATATAGTGAATTTTCACTTTCTAGTTCCACTTATGGCTTAGCTATGTAGCGGAACTAGTTGAGTAACTTTCTGTATTCTTTACATTACTTATCTATATATCTCAGAGCCGCCTTTTCAGTTCTTCATTGGAAACAGTCAACAAGTTGGTCCCTAGACCCCATCGTGACGGCTTGGCCGAGCTGTATTGCAGCTTGGGATAGTTGTGTCCTGTAAAGACTACACTTCCCAGAATGCAAATCATCAGAACAAGCTGCTGTTCATCCAGCACAGAAAGCTGGGAGAATTGTGCTGAATTGTGACTGCAGCTCTGGGCTCCGGTGCAGGGGATGACTCAGGACCAGGTAACCGGTGCCGTGGATGGCCCGGCATTTCTCTATGTAACCTATGGAGTGATGTATTGCTGTCCACTTCATCCAGCAGTTGATAGTGTTTATTGCCTTTACCCTGATAACTTTGTGACCCCCTGCAATATAGGAACATTTGCTTTTCATCATTTCTTATGGAAAGAAATTTGGACGTGTGCGTTCACCGATAAGCCAAATCTTGATGAATCAGAGCAACAAAACCGCACCACCACCTTCTCACGTCATCTTAAATATGATGATGTCATTCATTATATTCTTATAGATAACAATGAGTTTGTCTTAAGGTACAATCACAGATCTATCTATACTACACTGGCATGCAAACGTTTGGGCACCCCTGGTCCAAATTACTACTGTTATGAACATTTGAGCAGGATAAGGATGAAATGATCTGTAAAAGACTTAAAGTTGTAGATGACACATTTTCCTTTGTATCTAAGGCAAAAAAAATATTTAATCTTACATTTTAAAACAAAAAAGTTAAATGGGCCAGTGCAAAAGTTAGGTCACCCTGCATAGTTAGTGCTTAGTAGCCCTCCCTTTTGCAGGTATCGCAGCTTATAAACGCCTTTTGTAGCAGCTGAGAGTCGTTGAATTCTTGTTTGAGAGATTTTCATCCATTCATCCTTGGAAATGTCTTCCAGTTCTGTGAGATTCCTGGGACTGTGAGGACCAATGTAAAATCTTCAGCTTGCGCCTTTTGAGTTCGTCTATTGTGCATTGTGACGTGTGTATAGGATCAGATTGTGTTATGTTTGCATCAAAAATGTGTTGAAATTTCATTGAATCCCTTCTTCCCTCTACCCGTGAAATGTTTCCCGTGCCACTGGCTGCAACACAACCCCCAAGCATGATTGATCCACCACAGTGCTTAATGGTTGGCGAGATGTTCTTTTCTTACAATTCAACCTCCAGAGCTTTTCTGACCTACGATTTTAATTCCATTTGTCTTAGAACGAAGACAGTTCCCTCTGTGCAGATATAGTCTTCTACTTTTCTGAGAATGTTTTCTACAAACTTTTGGTGGTGACTGTGGAATTTTTGCTCATTTATCTAGAAGTGTATTTGTGGAGTCAGGCACTGATGTTGGAGGGGAGGACCAGGCTCACAGTCTCTCATCTTGTTCATCCCAAAGGTGTTGGATGACGTTGAGGTCCGGGCTCTGTGCAGCCCTTGTGTTCTACCACAACAAACCTCCCACGCATGACTTTATGGACTTTGTGCACTAGGCACAGTTATGAGAAATAGAAAAGGGTTTTACTCCACCAGTCCTCAGAAAATTGATGGTTACAATTGTCCCAAATATCTTGTGTGCTGAAATATTATGGTTTTCTGTCACTTGATGTAAGGGGCTTATGCTGATCCTGAAAAAATGAACCATAGCATTATTCCTCCTCTACAAAACTGTACAGTTGGCACAATGCAGTAAGGTGGGTAATGTTCTCCGGCATTCACCAAACCCAAAATCAACCATCAGATGCCAGATAGAGCACAGTGATCCTTCACTGCACAGAGAACGTTTCTCTTAAGTCTAGTGGTGGCGACTTTAAACCACTCCATCGGCATTGTGCTTGGTGATGTAAGGCTGCATGCAGCTGCTCGGCCATTAAGCTGTCAGCAGGGGCGCATTTTTGTGCTGATGTTATCTGAGGAGGTTTGGACTCGCAGTTATGGAGTCAGCGGAGACTTTGCTGCTCTCTACTTCTCAGCACTCTATGACCGCAATCTGTTTTAAGGGGTCTTGATTTTGTGGCTGAGTTGCTGCGGTTTCTTACACTTCTTAATAATATCACTCACAGGTGATAAGGGAAGATTTAGGAGGAATAAATGTCAGAAAGACCTTTTTTTAGACCGGTGACTCCTATTAAAGGATGCGCTAGTATCCGTGAGCTCTGCACCACCAGCTTTTCTGTTGCATTTTAATAAAGATGGACAGCATGAAGGATGGGCTGGAGCGTATAAACTAGCGGGCAAGGGGGCGGAAGTTATACATCAGGGGGCAAGGGGCCAGATGCTATCCACTGGGGAGCAAGGGTCTAGAGGCTGCACACCAGGGGGGCTGAAGTTATACAACGGAGTGGTGGGGGGGGGGAAGTGGGCCAGATGTTATGAATGGGGGGGGTGAGTGGCCGGGTGCTGTGTACTTGGGAGCATGGGTCTGGATGTTCTGCATCAGAAGGTGAGGGGCCTGATGTTATATACCGGGGAGGGGGCAGACATTATCCAGATATTATACACCAGGGGCAAGATTTTATACCGCGGGCAATAGGACTGAATGATGAACCCAAATTTATTTCTTAAGACGTGTGTCCCATTAATTTTCTCCAGATAATTTCTCCTCTTCTGGTTGATGCATTTCTTACAGTTTTGACATTCTGACGTAGAAAAACAGAATCTATTCATTAGAAAATATCAAAGGGGAAGTCAAAGGTTAAGTTCTATTAAGTTATTTAAAGATCGGGACAGAGACTTGAAGATCCGTGACCCCTGTCTCATCTCTATTGGCAAATCTTCATTTCCAGTACTGAATTAATGTCAGTATGATCATGTCTGCACGATCTTTCAGGTTGTCTCCTGAATTAAACCCTTGTCCATACGTCTTGCTTATGGACATGGAGGGGAGTGGTCCTCTTTTCAAGGCCCGTTATCCTCTCAAAGCAAGTTTTGAGGGCCGCTGTGTTACTCTGCCACTGCTCTGGTAGTCACGGCTCGTCAATGTGGTGACAATCTATTACTTAATTGGCAGCAACTCCCTTGGGTTGTCTCATGACCTACTGTATATGACTTATATGTCTCACAAGTGAGTCTCATCTCTGTGCCCTTTCAGGGGTCTCCTGATCTACTTTACTGACTAGTCCTATTGACTCATTCAAAGTAGAGGTTGTTATGCATGTTGGACACCCTTCGTTCACTTGTATAGAACTACCCGAAACTGCAGAGCACACTGTATGGCCATTTACTGAACTTTACTGAATACACAGCCACCTCTCCATTTGCAGTTGCTGTGACACCATTTAGATTGGGGGACCCCCTATTCTCGATCTATGTTTGGATCCACATCTATGGGATATTATGACATTTCCTTTGGATGCACATAAATTTGTATTATCAGCCTACCCCCAACAGGTCACATTGAGTTTGTAGGATACATTGGAACCATATATCTGGAAATATTCCCAGTATGACTCCTATGGAAGCCACCAACATGGGGTATATGTCACATGTTGACACCCAATCATAAAACCGTCCAGTGTACCTGTCTTTGCCTGATGCCTCCAACATAAAAAAAGCATAAAAAGTCAACCAAAGAAAGAAGAAACGGCCAATGTACGTCATAGGACACTTGGCATAGAAGAAGTTAGTGTGGATACATGTTCCGGTCTATGCACTTGTTATTTAGGGGTCTGAGAAATGTATGACAATCCCTCGGGTTTTGCAGTGGTGGCCACAATGTCGTCGCCCAACTCTCCATATCTTGCCACTGAATCATCGTGAATAACACAAGATCTTGTTGACTCCTTGCGTTTCATCTTCCGCCTTCTTGTACCAAAGCCTAATGATGCATAGGGAGACACTGTATGAATGGAAGCTTTTATTTAAAGGCCACAAGGGATTTCTGATTGCTCCAAGTGCTCAACATGCAGAAGTATTAGCACGTCATATAAATAGCTACAAAAACACCAGTGTCTGATAATGTGTTTTCAGCAGGACTTGTGATCCCATCAGTCTCTCACATGCTGGTGGCTTCATGTAGACGTTCCTCTCCACATTTCAGGGGCCTTTTCACACATTCCGAAAATAAAATTTCATTTCTTTCAAGAATACAGCTCGCGGCAAGGTGTTGAGCGACCTCGCATCACCTCTGAATTCCCCAGATGTTTTCACTTATCATACAGGAAACGTTATTAGCGCACTGCAGGTATTTGGAGGATCTTTGGCTTCTAGCATTTGTAGTTTTCGGTAGCGGCGGTGGTACATTTCAATCCGTGTAGAGGGTGGCAGTAGGGTCTGATACTCAAAGAAAAATATATATTTTCATGTCATGAATGACACGCGCTGCCATGGTATATTTCCGCTACTTTTTGCATAAAAACTTTGTTCTTCTGGCAGATAATATCTTAAAGGGGGACCTGTCACAAGGTCAAGAGTGGGCAGGTTTTTTCTCTTATTGTAATCCCACTGATCTCCGAATATTCAGGGTTTTTCCTTTTTTTCACCCTACAATGCCAGAGATATGGGCCTTTTTATTTGGTGCTACTTTTTATGGTCTTTGACAAGAGGGCGTGGCTCACGGTAAACTCCGGGGTCTTCAGGCTGCTTTGCATTACCACCTTGTGCGCAACTTGAAGACCATAAAAATTAGCATTGAATATAACAAGACTCCCATCTCTGAGAAAAATAACAACTGATATACTCTAGGAAGCAGCAGGAATAAAATAATGGCAGAAATTGGGCAATTTTGCTCTGGGTCCTCTTTAAAGTTGCCCCATTTTCTACAACCATATAATAAAAATATTTTAATAGTGCAAACACACAGTAGAATAATGCGTATAAAGTGTCCCAGCTCATCCATAACTGCTGATCGTAAAGACAAAAGAGGTCAGACATGCTGAATTATAGCTTGCCCAATCCTTGTGCTCTCATAGAAGAGAAGTCTCTGTAGTGTTTCCCAACTCTAGTCCTAAAGAGTCACTAACAGTGCAGGTTTTCAGGATTTCCTTAGCATTGCACACCAGTAATGTGATAATTCCAACACCTGTGCAATGCTAGGGAAATCCAGAAAACATGACCTGTCAGTGGCTCTGGAGGACTGGAGTTAGGGAACGATGCTCTAGGCTCCTGGCAGTGCTTTCACATCAGGGATTTGCCCGTTCACGGCAGATCCAGCAGCTTTGCCGCATATGGGCTCACTTGTGGCAAGCCCCATTCCATTCCCTATGGAACTTTTGGTCTTGTATGGCAGTTGCGGTTTTGCCAGATCTGCAAATCCGGCACTTGAGGCTTAAGAAATGACTTGCCACAAGTGCCGGATCCAGCAAAACCGCAAGTGCCGCACATGACCGCAAGTCCCATAGGGAATGAACAGGGCTTGCCACAAGTGAGCTGTTACTTGGCAGATGCGGCAACGCTGCCGGATCTACTGCTAATGGCAGAAAATGCTGATGTGAAAGCAGCCTTAGATATGCCGGTGGACAGAACATCTTTCTTTGGTCCTCTTTTACATTTAGATGCACAGTTAGGATCCCATTGGGGACAGCCACTAAGTGGGACTTCTGGCGTTTCCTTATCCATCCGTAGGCACAAAATATTTGGGTAAGTTGGATTTTAACATTTTGTGCGGCAGAGAGGACACGATGTAAGTCAAGGTGTAGCGGTATTAATTCTGGCCACCGTGGAGACAGGAAGGCTAACGTCACACGTGATTTAAACAGACAGGACATGGAATAATTAGGGATTTCACGCCGTCCGTTCACATCACAGAAATGAAAAGTCTTGGAAATGTACAGCTTGGTCCACAGATAAGACCGAGCTCGGACACATCTCCGTTCCATGTGCCGCAGGCTATAATGTATCTGTGCCCATAAAAAGACAGCCATGTGTATGAGACCTGGTATGGAAAAGTGGGGCCCTTTGTGCCTAGTTGGAGATCTCCGGTCCCACCAAGGTCCGAACCTGGTAGTGATATGTCCTGTTTATTCAGTGAATGCTTCTTACCCTTCTCTCAGCGCTGGTGTCACCTCGTGGTTGTGGTATTGGGATGTGCTTTGTTTTTCCTCATGTATTACTCTTGTGATTATGGCCTGAATGCATTAGCACATGTATGAATGACTACACTAGGTGATGCCATCATAGGTGTTTTTACATGACCTTAATCCCCACCCATGTGTAATACAAATATTAAAGGAATTCACAATGGTACCTGTGAATTATATGTTTTACCTTTGCACATTCCAAGTGCCCAGAAATTATTTATAGCAGCGAGAGATCAATGGCAAGAATTTAAAAAAATAAGAAGCAGATGATGTTGGATTTCTTACAGTGCATCCCTATGTTCTCCTATGAGACATGCCTCTTCCCAAAGGTCTCTGTCAGCGACCCTGTCACGAGTGTGTCCCGCCCTAAGGAGAATATTGACAAGTCTGGAACCTGAAGGTTACAACGCCTGATAGATGGCAGGTCTATAACTTGTATTTAAATGTATATACTTACTTTTGGTGCTGCAGAAGTTAAGGACTCTTTCCTATCTGTTTTTTCTTTGTGCATCGTTTTGGTGACCACTCCCCTCTGCTATAAAGAGTGTCTTACCATCTGACGCTGGAGATAGAAACTCCTTCTATGCTGTTCACTTTGGAAGGATCCTTTCTCTGGAAGAACGTTCCAGTTGCAGCTGCGGTGCTTTGCTGCAATTGAGTAGTGTTATATCCTCTTTGTGTCTATCTTGCCTGTCTGTCTCCCTTACCTTGTGTTATATTATTGTAATGATAAGACTAGCATCCTCGCCGACCTGCATATTAACCAGGGTGAGTTCAGGGCAACGAGGACCTAGCCGTTTGACAGCGATGGGGGAAGGACCCGTATAGGGACGTTGAGGAGTTTAGGGTGCAGACTCCTCTCCTTGATGTACATCTTTTTAATGGCTTGAAAAAGGCCCTGCATGGCTGAATGGCTGAAATGTTGTATTTTCTGCATCTTTATATGTGTATCGGGATCAATAAAGGTTTTGTAAAGATGATTTTCAGTGCTTTGGACTAGTTCTGCAGCCGTGTGTAGGGTTGTACCAAGCATGCACACGTGCATGAAATACATCACAATACATGTACCGTATATACTCGCGTATAAGCCGAGTTTCTCAGCCCAAAAATTGGCTGAAAAGTCCCCCCCTCGGCTTATACGCAAGTCACTGCATACTGTATACAGTGTATACAGTATACAGTGCCCCCCATCAGTATACAGGTCCCCCCCCTTGCTGCACAATCCTGTAAAGGAAGAGATTAGTATACTTATCCCTGCCGCTGTCCCGCTGCCGCTGTCCCGCTGCTGCCATCGCGCTCCTCCGGCTTCATCCGTCGTCTTCCGGCTTCCTCCGATGGGCACAGGCAATGACGTCATTGTCTGCGCGCCAGAGGAGGAAGCCGGAAGAAGACAGATGAAGCCGGAGGAGCGCGATGGCAATGGCGGGACAGCGGCAGCGGGACAGCGGCAGGGATAAGTATACTAATCTCTTCCTTTACAGGATTGTGCAGCAAGGGGGGGGCCTGTATACTGATGATGGGGGGGGGGGGGTTGTAAATACCACTGGGGCTGCTGTATACTACCACTGGGGCTGCTGTATACTACCACTGGGGCTGCTGTGTACTACCACTGGGGCTGCTGTGTACTACCACTGGGGCTGCTGTGTACTACCACTGGGGCTGCTGTGTACTACCACTGGGGCTGCTGTGTACTACCACTGGGGCTGCTGTGTACTACCACTGGGGCTGCTGTGTACTACCACTGGGGCTGCTGTTGTATACCACACATCTGGGGGCTGTATACCTGTGCTGGGGTCCACCCTCGGCTTATACACGAGTCAATATGTTTTCCCAGGTTTTGGGGGCAAAAGTAGGGGGGTCGGCTTATACACGAGTATATACTGAAAGGGCACTAATTGACTTAAATATGTACATTGAAAATTGCACCTATTATACATGCACTTATGCTAAAAAAATGTCAGGAGCTTAAGGCCCCCTTCACATCACGATTTTTCCCTGTCCGTGGGATCCTGTTTTTTGCAGGATCCCACGGACAGGAATGGACAGGCCGTATGTGAACTCCGGATGCCATTTCTGTGTCCGGATCCGTGATTTTGAGGGATCCGGACACAGAGCTGAGAGAAGCCCAAGCCTGCAAAGTGCAGACAAGTGGTGTCGGGGCTGTTATGTCACACGGGGGAAGGAAGAATCCTGTGTTCTTTCCCCGTGTGATAAGTCGGCGCTGACGTTTTGCTTTCCCAGTGTATCTACATATACTATCTACATACACTGTGAAAGCAAAATAAAAGCGATTGCTGCCAGGACCTTAAAGATATGATTGGCCGGTAGCGATCATGTGATAAGTCACGAGACATAAAACCTGATCACTACTGGCCAATCACATTTTAAGGTCCTGGCAGCATTCGGGCGTCTTCATCTCGGGTCCCGGACAGCCGGCGGAGAGGTGAGCATTTATTTATTTATTTTTTTTAATTTTTAACACATTACTTTATTTCATTTCACTTTAGCAGTGTATGTAGGTAGTGTGTGTAGATACACTGCTAAAGTGAAATTACACTGAACAGAGCAGTTTTCGTGTACTGAGCATGCTCAGTACACTAAAACCGGATCCAGGAAACAATCCTGTTTTTTCCCAGATCCGAGCTCCAAAGATCCCCATGTTATTTGAAGTGGACAGCGTCTGATCCGATGCTGTGCCTAAAATCGGAGCAGTCTCCTATTTTGGGGCTGTGAAAACAGCGGACATAATTAGATCCCTGCACACACGGATGGCCATTAAGCACCAATCTGTGCCCATAGGGATACATGGGGATCCGTGGCTATCAGTTTTACAACGGATAGCCACCGATGCACAAACATCGTGATGTGAAGGAAACCATCACATTATATATGCAGTCTAAACTATGTTCAGCATGGTAAAGAGGAAAAGACGAGTAGAATGATGTCCGTTTGTTGGAAAAGTTTCAGTATAACTTGAATTATTTTCATAGAGATCCCTGGCGTTTATATGCGTATTAGTCCAGTGGGCGGTACTACTCGGTGATTGACAGCTATCTGCATGCACAGTCAGAGAAGACTGTCCATCACTGAATAGGAACACTCACTGTCAATCACTATATAGGACCACTCACTGAACTCGTACATACAAACACAAGGGATCGTAATTAATTAAATGAAAGAGTAATTGAAACTTTTCACACACAATAATTCAATCTGATGAGCTCGTCCTGCTCCATAATGGTGGGTTTACACGTCCCGATATCGGCCCGATATCGGAGCCAACGACGCGGGAGCGCGCTTTTTGAGCGCGCTTTTCCCGCCATCGCATCGCCGGTTTAGACAGCCCGATATCGGGATACAACGTCCCGTCGATGTGTACGCCCCCAAACCCAGGAACGACCAGTTAACATGGGAGTGAATGGGTGACGTGGGCGTACACATCGTAGTTGGGCTGTCACACGGGACGATGCGGCTACAACGGCCATCCGATATCGGGCGGTTGAATAGCCCGCTCATTCAACCCCCATATCGTTTTGGCATCGTTCCAGCATCGCATTGTACGTTCAAACCGTACAACGCGCAAATGATATCGGGTCCAACTCCCGAACCACGTGACTTTTGGTCGGAGTTGGGTCGGAGTTGGACGCCGATATCGCGACGTGTAAACCCACCATAACATCCAGCCTGCGATTCAGACTCCATTGTCAACACGACGAGTTCCCTTAAATTTCCTATAGGTCACTGTATACCAGATGAAGGCTAATAGTTCATTAATTTGGCTTCTGGCAAGTACGCGACTACATGACTCTCTGCGGACTGCTCCTAGTCTAGGAGGAGTGTCCCACCATGTCGGGATATTGAATGTCTACGACCATCTGTAAATTGCCTCTTCAAAGAGGACTTGAACTCTAACGTCACCTATTAGCAGTAGCAATTCTAAAAGTCAATATTGCATATTAAATTTCCCAGAGGAGCATGCAAGTCATTTAAGTCTCCTCATACTGACTGGTGTGTAGTTCTCCATAAGGAGAAATGTTATGCCTTACATCCCCCTACATCCATGTGGATCATTGTCCTACTCTCACCACCATCAGTGGGTGCAATCAGCTTTCTTTTGGCTGCCCATTGATCAATGTCTATTGATTTTTTTTTTTGGCTCTTTTATACTTTATTTTTTTTTTTTTTTAGTAAGTGTATGCATAACAGATTAAAAAAAATTGTCCTGCTTGACCCAGACGTTCGGAAACCTTTATTTCAGAAGATATTGGACCAGAGGAGGTTCCACATTCTTAAGAAAAGTTCAGCAGTTGAACGCTCTGCAGTGTTTAACCCTGTAAGCCTAATGTTCCTTGCGTACGTCACTGCACCGCTTGTAATGTAAGTTGGTTAATATATCGGATGTGGGTCTCTCGCACCGCGCCAGGCATTAGCTGCTTGGGCAGCAACAGATCGCTTCCTCCATCTGCGCACAGAATGAATTGGATTGATTTCGGATGAGTCAAAGAATATCATTCTCATCGGCTTCTCTTTCATTACATACAAGATTGAAGCTGCCATTAAACACTCAGTCACAAGCTCCACAGATGGCGACTTCATTGTTCCGGGATTAACCCTGCGTGCACTGCGAAGATGAGGGATGTGTCACGTCCACTTCCTGTGCCACCTGCTGGAATGGACCCGTTACGCAACGTTTATCTGTAGTAATATAGTTGGTACAAGTTACAAACTTTAAGTGCAGCTAATAGGAACTGTCTAAACACCTTAGGAATGGAGTTTTCGTTGAAGAGATCTTGAGATAACTCCCATATATTTTTAAGCATCGTATGCAGGGAATATTTTTAGGTCCTACCATTGTGTAGCCCAAAGAATCTATTTCGAACCCCTGTATCCCATATTTACGGTCCATAAATCTGCCTGAATGTATATAGATCCTCTTAAGTCCCCGTCACACTAAGGCCCCTTTCATATCAGCGGTAATCGCTGATTGCGGCAGTTGCGGTGAAAAAACCGCAACGGCCGCACTTGTGGTTCACTTGCGCAATCCCCGTGCAATGTCTATGGGGCTTGCGGCAAGTGTGCGGTAGGTGCGGCAAGTGCGGTTTCGGCACTTGCCACAGATGCGGCCGCGAGAAAACCGTGGCTGACCGCGTTTTTTTCACGGCCGCATCTGCCACAAGTGCCGAAACTGCACTTGCCGCACCTGCCGCAAGCCCCGTAGACATTGCATGGGGATTGCCACAAGTGCGGCCGTTATGCGGTAATCGCGGCAGTTGCGGTTGTTTCACTGCAACTACCGCGATCAGCGAAAACCGCTGATGTGAAAGCAGCCTAAGCGAGATCGCTGCTGAGTCACAAGTTTTGTGGCACAACAGCGACCTCGGCAGCGATCTCGCTTAGTGTGACACGTAGCAGCGATCAGGCCCCCGCTGTGAGATCGCCGATCGTTACAAACCGTTCTGGACCATTTTTTGATCGTTGGGTCCCTGCAGGGCAGCGTGCATCGCTGTGTTTGACAGGGACAACGACCAATAATCTCAACACTACGCCCGAGAGTGACAGGTTCCCAACGACCGCCGTATCATTGCTGCGTCGCTGGTGAAATCTGACTGTTTGACATCTCGCCAGCGACCACATAGCGACGCACCAGCAATCCCTACCAGGTCAGATCGTTGTCTGGATCACTGGTGCGTCGCCAAGTGTGACCGTACCCTTATCCTAGAGATCCCAGGCAGAAATATCCTTAGAAAAGATCATAGAAATCAGCACTAAATAAAAAGGTCCATATCTCAAGAAAAATAGAAAACTCGGGGGAACAGGAAAAAATTTCTAGCAAAAAATGTCCACTTGAGCTGGTTATGTTTAGGCAGTGTGCGCACTGTGCAGATTACTCACAAAACATGAAGAGTTTCCTGATGCTAGCACAGTCAATGAGAATCCTGAAGTGTCATACACGCTGAGTAACTTCAGATTTGGTACAGAAGTAAATGTCAATTCTTGTAGCTTTTTGCTGCAGATTTCACCCATACTGGTGAATGCAGAAGCGTCTGCCAAAATACTTTCCATGTGCACATACCCTTAAGATTATAATGATTATAACTAGCCTTCATCTGTAGCACACTTCTAATACAATAAACATTTTTGCAAAAATGTATTGACGCATAAAATGTTTAATAAAAAAATAAATGAAGCATTTCAATGCAGAACGTGCGTCAGGTGTGGGGTGCTGGGCTCCTGGATGTACATACCTGGGTAAGGCAGCTGCGGGGTTTTTGTATGATGCATTACTGATTTTATGTTTGTATTAGGCTGGCTCTTTGGTTCCTCATAGCTATCATGTAATGTTATTTGGGCTATTAACCTTCTCCTATTTCACTTACTTGCTAGGATATTATTCATTTGTATGTGTATGTATAGGTTTCTATTTGGCACTTGCTATCACTAATGCCATATTATTTATATGTACATTTATACGGCTTGTCTTGCATATCAAAACTGGCGAGAATTACAATACATATTTTTGATTTGACTAATGTAGGTGTTTTACCACTTATTTACCATCTTTTGTCCAGGAGTACCCACCTTTTGTTTTTGGTTATGGTGCTCCCCCTATTTAATGAAATGTTATGGTTATTATGGACTTTAAACATCTACTTGCATTGGCATTTGGATGTCCCTGAAAAATGTGCCACCTGATTAGCCAGCTGACCACCATCTGATTGGCCAGCTGAAATTCAAAAAAACGATTGCACCCACCATATTGGCATACCCAAGTGATGGTTGTGCCAACATGGTGGCTGCTGGCAGGACTGCTTAGTCAACAAGGCACACTGCACAATACCGCCCGCTGCACCACATGCTCCTATCCTCTGGGTCCTCCTCTGCTGCCACCAGTGTTGCTGCACCGCCCCTCCCATAATCCCACATAAGGCTTCCTTTATCTTGATGTCCCCCGTTAGGGCCCCTTTACACGCTGAGACTTTCCAGCGATCCCACCAGCGATCAGACCCGGCCGGGGTCGCTGCAAAGTCTCTGCAGTCGCTGGTGAGCTGTCAAACAGGCAGACTCACCAGCGACCTCGTGGAAAGAATATAAATTATTCTTTACACAATGTCGAGCTCCCGCTGCTGTCTTCTGACAGGCTGTGGTAAGCGGGAGAAGGCTGGTAACCATAATAAACAACTGGTATCTAGTTCGCGCGCAGCACCTAGTTACCTGATGTGTACTTTGGTTACCAGCCGTCTCCACTTCCAGGCTGGTATCCAAGGTACACAGCGGGTATCTAAGCACATTGCTGTCCCTAGTTACCCGCTGTGTTCCTTGGATACTGGTTACTGGTAACCAAGGTATACATCAGGTAACAAGGTGCTGCGCACTGCCTAGATGCTCGTTGTTTACCATGGTTACCAGCCTGGAAGGTCACTGATCGTTGGTCTCTCGCTATCACATACAGCGATGCGTGCTGACCAGCGGGAAACCAAGGGCCGAAAAGTGGTCCTGAATGACGTGCAGCGATCAGCGACCTCACAACAGGGGCCTGATCGCTGCTACGTGTCACACACTGTGACATCGCTGGCGAGGTCGCTGTTACGTCACAAAACCTGTGAAGTATCATCGATCTCGCTAGCAATGTTGTAGAGTGTGAAGTACCCCTAAGTAACTGCACATGCGGCCGCCATATCTGTACACCTGGTCTGCTACTGCACATTACAGGGTGAACAAAGATGGCGGCGGAGTAAGGCTGCGTTCAGGAGTAAGGCTGCATTCAGATATGGTGATATTTGTGGCATTTACGAATGACTGAAACGCAGCTCCATTCACATGGTCCGTCTTTTTGCGGATGCGCATGTCCAAAGAGAATTAACATGTTAAGTCTTTATTTTTTCAGCGCACTTTATACTCACCTAGCCGCCGCTCCCCTGGAGATCTCTTCATACCAGCGCTGTAGGACCTTAAACAGCACCATGTGAACGGGTGACGTCACATGGTGCTGCAGGGTCCTAGAGTCCGCCGCTCACTGCTGACCCAGCAGGGAGGAGAAGACACTGGCTGTGTGCAGGGGAGCACAGCGGGGTAAGTAAAAGTGTGCCGAAAAAGCGTAGTCCGCTCACACACGGAATCCTGCGATCTGTGAGGATACGTTTTGATGCATTTTGGCACCAAAAACGGATCCTCACAAAACGCCTGCCCCCATCGTCACCTCACCACATTGCACATGTTTTACAATCTCCCAATGCGATAGCATCAAGCCCCCATCTAGTTATTACAGTAAAGAGACATATATTTTCTACCCATTACCTGTTGGCTTCTGTATAGGTATTTTTTGTCATGCTATGCTTTTCATTTGGCCTTTACTATACATTGGAATTATAGGTGTAAAAATACATATACAGAATAATGCAGTGAAACAAGAAGTGCAGATCTCATGCTGGGATTTAAATAGTTAAATGCGTCCTGTCGAAGCCGGTTAAATTGAGCCGTCGCTATACAATACCGCGCCCCGTAAATGTGTCCCGGTCAACAGATGATGTTCTAATCTCCATTGAGGTAATGCGGCCAGCGGTCACTTAAGAGGTTTGGGGATAAAAACATTGTATTTGTGTTAGGTTCACAAATCCCTTACAAAGAAGACCCCCCGATGGAGGGGCGAGCACTATGTGGGTGAGCGCTGAATTACTTGGATCTTAATTAGCAGCAGCCCTATTGTCACACACAGAGGCTTTGACCTATATGGAATGTGGTGGGCAGAAATGAGCTGCCAGTACTGGCATTGTTCAGATCAGCGAGGGTGGGCATGGAAGGGGCATGCATTGTGCCAAGTTTGACTATAACTTGGCACCTATATATAGTTCTTATCCCTCTTTTTTTTTTTTTTTACTCATTTTAGATACTTTATGGGGTATGTTTGGAGTTTAGTTGTTTGGTAGTAGGAGTTTGTATTTTAAAGGCAATCTGTTATTGGATTCACGCTACCTGAATCACAAATCAATGACTGCAGGGGGTATGTGTATAGGGAGACCTGTAAGTCTACTGGAGTTCTGCTGGGGAAAGATGTCTGGGAGCGCATTGGACTAGTCAGCTGTCTCTCAAACGTCGCGCCAGTCTCATATTCATGCTGCCCGTGGTCGGAGCAGCATGAAACTATTAACTGGTTCCCTTTAAATATAATGGAGATGATCCACAATACCAGACACCGCTTGATGACCAGAGTAGCACTGTTTCTGGAGAAAATGAAACTTTTTTTTTTTTTTTTTTCCGTCTGGGTACTCAGCAATGTGAGATGTATTGACTGGTATTTGCATATTTGTATAGTGTCTGACAATCCTGATGTATTTCAGTAATGCAGAGGACTTAAGGTCACCTGGCGTCTGGAGGAGGCCATTTTCTTTGCTGATGTAACATTTTTTAGGAAACAACCAAGCTAATTACAGAGGTGTATGTGTCCCTTAGATCCCAGACTGATTGGTCCCGATCGGGTCTTTAAAGGGAACTTGTCATGTCTTTTTTTTGTTATTAAACCACCCCCAATGTTATTTAGATCATGTTGTGTTCATTAGTAACCGCTTTGTATTCAACCCAAAAAAGCATTTTTTTATACTTGCATATTTTCATTAGTTAGCTGGGCAAACAGTCAAGCAGTCATCCAGCTGTTTATTGGTAAACAGATATGTCACTGAACCTGTAGCAATGCCGAATGCTTTGTATAAAGGACCTGTGTGATGTCACGACCATGTGACCGTAGTGGACGGAGCTAAGCAAGCTAAATCGTGACATCACACAGGTCCTTTCAGCATTTTCTTAACTCCGGCATTGCTACAAGTTCAATTTACTGAACTGTCAATTATTAACCAGTTGGATGACTGCTTGACTGTTTGCCCAGCTTTTGGCATGAATACAACACTTTTTTTTTATAAAGGTTAGTAAGAGAACTACATGATCCAAATAACATTGGTGGTGGTTTAATAACAAAAAGGGCATGACAGGTTCCCTTTAATGTCATATAGTATGGATTTTTGGATATTTATAGGGTAATTTTTACACCTTTGCACAAAATGTTATTTTTCTGTATTTGCTTCGTTAAATACAAAGTTAAGCAGCTTTCTTAATAGTATTAATTAAAAAAAATGTTCTACCATTTTGCTTCTGCAGAATGTCCATCCAGCCATCTCATTATATACTTGATTGATCTGCAAATAAGTTATAGTATCTGAGCTCTGGATCTGGCGCTCCTTTCTCTTCTCTTCCCTTTTCCTCCCTTCTCGCACTGTTATGGCGGGTTTACACGTTGCGATATCGTAGTCCAATTTCAATGAAAAGTCACGTGGTTCAATCGTTGTACCCGAGATCGTTCCTGCGTTGTATGGTGTGAACGTCCAATACGATGCAGGAACGATGTCAATGCGATATCGGGGATTGAATGAGCGTGCTATTCAATGCCCGATATTGAAGGGAGATTGGAGCCAGATCGTGCTGTGTAAACGCCCAACTACGATGCGATTTGAAACGTCACCCATTCACTCCCATGTTAAGTGTGCGATCCTGGGTTGGGGGGCGTAGACATCGCACGGACGTTGTATTCCGATATCGCAGCGTGTAAACATCCAATGCGATGCGGGAGAAACGTGCACTAAATGCGCGCTCCCGCGCCATTGAGTTGCGATATCGCAACGATATTGAAGTGTGTAAACCCATTAGAGATAGCAGTAGGCATGTGGAGTGGGTTGTACACAGATTTCTGCAGAATGAAGGGGGAGAAAATATTTCAGAGGCAAAGAAGGCAGGTTATAAAACAGGAAAAGCAGGTAAGTGCAGGATAGAAGTTATCCTGATAGATGAGCAGTGAAGACAGCAGGAGCCTGGATACACATAGAGATCACTTCCAGCCTGTATTACTGGGAAAGACACTCCCACATGAGAAAAATTTGAAACTTCGATGAGGCTGCAAACTGCATATTAGGGGATCTGAAAATGAAGTAAGATTGCAGTCTGAAACTTAGCGCAATAAGGAAACCACTAGCCTAAAAAAATGTTCATGTCAATGGTGTTCATTGCCTTTAAAACTATGAGATTTCATAACATAATGAGGTCCTCACTGTGGAACATATGCTAGATTATCGGAATTTTCATATCATTGGATGTTTGAATAAAGGAATTACGTTACAGACAAGATTGGGCTCAAGGACACCGCTCTCTCCTGGTTTTCCTCGCTACCTTTTGACCGCTCCTTCACTGTATTTTTCGCTGGCTCCTCATCCTCTCTTCTCCTTCTCAATGTTGAGGTTCCTCAAGGTTCAGTCCTAGGTCCCCTTCTCTTCTCTTTATACACTGCCCCATTGGACAAACCATCAGTAGATTTGGTTTTCAGTACCATCTCTACGGCTGGCGGCGTCGGCGAGGACCGTGGGGGGGGCGGGCGGACCTATGGCCCCGGGGGCCCTGGTGCAGCGCAGCCTACTGAGAAGCGGGGGAGGGGGTATAGGAGGTGCTGGCGGCCGTTGGCTCTCCTACCTGCGATGCTGAGGGGCGTATGCATTACTGGGAGCCGGGATCCTGGGGGACGGGACGGCAGAGGAGAGAGGCGGGGATCAGGCATGGGAAGCAGGAAGCTTCCCTTGCCTGACCCTCCTCTCCTCTGACATCGGGTTTACGGGGGTTCGGCTGGGGGCCCCCCTGCAGGCTTTAGGGGCCCCCTAGCCGGTCGGGCCCTGGTGCAGCTGCACCACGGTAGGTCCGCCCCTGGTTCTTCATTACTGCAGTGATTAATAATTGTGGATAATTTTCATGGATGACCAGATCAAGTACTTACTGATATTGAAGCAAAAACCAAGTCCCAATTAGTCCATCATCAGAGGATATATGATCTTACTATCCAGCATGTGTGGGGCCACCACACCAACTCCTAATGCCAGGATTAATTAGCTAAAACTGGCAGAATATTAAAATAGTCCTCCAACAACCTTTTAACCCACCTAAGTGAGTAAGCAGATACCGGTGGCCATAGTTTCGGGCCTATTTAAAAGGAATTTGTACTTTAGCAAAAACATGGCTGCTTTCTTCTTAAAAAAAAAACACCACGCATGACTAAAGGTCGTGTCTGGTATTTCAGTTTATCCCCCATTCACTTCAGTAGAGCTGCAAAAACATGATGCAACCCATGAACAGGTGTATGCTATTCGTAGGAGACAGCAGCCATGCTTTTCTAACCTTGTATGACCCACTTTAAGTTGCCCACGCACCTTGCATAGCTGTCGGCTGCCCGCATGCTCGTTTGGCCGGCAGCTGTCCCTCCCGATCCTGCACCCCTGGCCAGACTGAGTGTTTGGGATAGTAACACAAGCCTATCTCCAGAGGGGGTGAAAGTGATCGGCAATTTTGAAATGAGGTGCCCAAAACTTTCAACCCTCCCCCCAAATGTTCTCCCCACCAGTGAATTGGGAGGCCCCATCCTCAATAGATAGTTTAAATTTCATTTTTTAATCTATATGAAGGCCTTAAATTGTCAACAGATTTCAACTAATCTGTGCCAAAGGTGCTCGGATAATGCCCCCTTATCACAAATAAGAGAGAATATGGCAGTCCAATGTAAAGCCCCCTTCACACAAAACGAGATCATTAGCGAGATCGTTGTAACGTCACAGGTTTTGTGACTTAACAGCGATCTCGCTAACGATCTTGCTATGCGTGACACTTAGCAGCGATCAGGCCCCTGCTGTGAGATTGCTGATCGTTACAAAGTGCTCTGGGTCACTTTTTAGTCGTTGTGCTCCTGCTGGGAACGCTGCATTGCTGTATTTGAAAGGGACAACACCAACAATCTCAATACTACACCTGAGAGTGACAATTCCCAACGACCTCTGTATCATTCCGGATCATTGCTGAGTCGCTGGTGAGAACTGACTGTTTGACATCTCGCCAGCGATCCCAAAGTGACGTACCAGCGATCCCTACAGGTTCTATCATTGTCGGGATCGCTGGTGCATCGCTACGTGTGACGGGACCTTAAGAAGCAGCATGATTTATTTAGAGCTGAAGTCCATTGTAACTGCTCAGCCTGGACACTAATGGTCCACAGTCACACGGCACGACCTGGCACAGCGATGTCGGAAGCGATGCGCGAGTGTCCCGCTCGGTTCCGACATCGCTGGCCAGTCTGTCACACACAGTAGTTGTGGCCGGCGACATCGTAAGCGATGCGGGCGGATGACATCGCTCGTCGGGATTGGGCTTAGCCCAGCGAGCGGATCCGCAGCAACGTGCGTAATAGGCTGGATCGCCGCCGACAAAACGTCTGGCGATGTCCAACACGGCGCGATCCAGCCTTAATCGCAGGTCACTGTGACAGGTTTTACGGTTCTTCCCGTAAAACCTGTCAACCTGCCACCGATGATAAAACCGGTCGCGGCGCTCATTTACACAGCGCGACGCCGCTAGCGACATTGCTGATACGTCACTTTTTCGGCGATGTCGCTAGCGGCGTCGCCAGGTGTGAAGCCACCTTAAGATCTTTATCAGAGGGATTGCACATCACATCAGGCTGCTATCCTGTTATACGTCTCGCTATTTATAAAGACTATACTGCACCTCGGCAATCCGGCTGATGAAGGTCCGAGTGTCACCGTCACATTACACTGGATTGCAGTTCTAAATGAAATCACGCTTCTTGCAACCGAGTGCCGGATTCTGTCTTTTAGGGTGCTTTCACATCACGTTTTTGTTGGATCCGTTGCTGTCCATTGTAAAACAGACAGCCATGGATCCAATTTGGCCCCATGTTATCCTATTGGGGTCAGATCGGATCAGATTTGGCCTAATTGCCATCCGATTTTGTGGGATCCGATTTGTATCCGATTTTTTGCTGTGCCCAAAATCGGGGACTGCTCCGATTTTGGGCACAGCAAAAAATCAGATCCCACAAAATCGGATGGCAATTAGGCCAAATCCAATCTGATCCTCGGGGTTTAACATGTAGGTCTAGGAGCGCGGATCCGAGGAAACAGCTGATCGTTCCTCGGACCCGATTTTAGTGTACTGAGCATGCTCAGTACACTAAAATTGCTCCTAACCATCTAATTTCACTTCTGCAATGTATATACATACATACATTGCAGAAGTGAAATTAAGTAAAAGAGAGAGTTAAAAATAAAAAATCTGTATGCTCACCTGTCTGCGATCCACCGCTGCCTCCAGCAAGGTCTGGGTGCTTATAGGACCTGCGGTGACGTCACAACCCGATCAGACCTTGCTGGAGGCAGCGGTGGATCGCGGACAGGTGAGCATACAGATTTCTTATTTTTAACTCTTTCTTTTACTAAATTTCACTTCTGCAATGTAAATTATACATTGTGGAAGTGAAAGTGACCCGCTGTGTCCGGATCTGTTGATAATCACGGCCCCGGACACAGAATAGGTCACCCCATGTGGTGTCCTTTCCTGTCCGTGGGGTCCTACAAAAAGTAAGATCCCACGGACAGGTAAAAAACGTTATGTGAAAGCAGCTTTAGATTTCAACTAAAGCTACGGTTGGAGCACTAACAGCACATCTAACGTGATTATGATAGGAGTATTGATTACCAGTCAGCCCAATTATTGATCAGACTGGCCAAATTATCTGCAAGCCTATGACCACATTGATTGATCATCCTGCTTTAAAATAAGTATTCAAATGTCTGAATTTAAAACCGTTTAGTAATGAAATCAATGAGTTTATAATTAAGCTCTCTGGGCTTGTTTGATGTCCTTATCTTTTCTGTTTTTCTGATAAGGGGCAGAGAATACCCAGTATTGACCAGGATTTCCTACATTCAGATAACATGCACAGGTTTTGGCTTGTAGTTTGTTTGCAAACAAATTATACAAAGCCAAACATTTGACATCTTTATCAAGGACTGTGATTATATTAATGAATGTATACATGGACTGTGAAACACGGCCAATAAAGAAACAACAGGTGTTACGGTAGATTAGGATGTTATCAATACCATAGATGGCAAGAAGAACAAATAAATCCATTTCGGAACTAATCAAGTTCAAATAATCAAATATACTTGTCACTTGAAGCAAGGATCACCAAGCTAATAGGGGTGCCTTCACACTGGCGTTCCTCTCCGCAGCGTTCTGCGGAGGGGAATCGCCATGTGAGCACAGCCACCGCAAGCCCCTATCTTTATAATGGGAGCGCACGGTGCTGCGTTTGACTGCGCATGATCGTGCGCACCCATTCACTGCCATATTTGATTTGTGTGCAGGCGAATTCCTGCGCACAAATCACAGTCTCGTCCGCACCAGGAATGCAACATGTCTCGTTCCTGGTGCGAACGAGACTGTGTGATTTGTGCACAAATTACATATGGCAGTGAATCGGTGCGCACGGTCATGCGCAGTCAAGCGCAGCACCGTGCGCTCCCATTATAAATATAAAGGCTTGCTTAGGCTGCACTCACATTGTGGATCCCCTCCGCAAAACGCTGTGGAGGGGAACGCCAGTGTGACCCCAGCCTAAGACTTGCCTACTTCGGACCCATCATATGAAGAAAGCGATCACTGGAGAAGGACTTCATGGTAGAAAGAATAAAAGAAACAAGGCAAAGAGAAAGATCAGCAACCCGATGGCTTGATACTTTCAAGATAATGGCGAAGAAGACCCTGGTGGAGCTATCTGGGCTTGGAAAAGACCCTGGTGGATCTATCTGTGCTTAGAGAAGACCCTGGTGGACATATCTAGGCTTGCACAAGATTGATCGCCATTGCTCTTGATTGAGATGAAGGCTGTTATTTATTATTATTAATAATAATAATAATAATAATAAATGGAAAATTGTATTATAATCATTACCCAATAAAATGTTTTACTGCTTCATTATCTGTGGATGATAAAAAAACAAAAAGAACTACCAATATTCAGATATCTACAGCCAAATCACAGAATATTCAGAAAAAAAAAACCCTTATCTTCAGGAATTAGTCAAGTGTTTGGAGACTTTATTGTTGCTATCTTGATAGGTTTGTTGCCTTCTTGATCAGTTTTGTTTCTAGTTAAGCCGGGTTTACACGCTGCGATGTCCCAGCAATCTGACCAACATTTGGGATCGCTGGGACATCGCTACCTGATCGCTGGTGAGCTGTCTCACAGGCAGACTCCCCAGCGAACAGCCACCCATGTAACGACCTCGACATCGTGGAAAAGATTATAAATATTCTTTCCACTATGTCGAGGTCCCGCTACGCTGGGGTAAGCGGGAGAACGCTGTAACCAGGTAAGCATTGGGTTACTAAGCACACGCTCTGCTTAGTAACCCGATGTGTACCCTGGTTACACGTGCTGTGCTTGGTAACAAGGATAAACATAGGGTAACTAAGCAGAGTGCTGCGCTTAGAAACCCAATGCTTATCCTGGTTACCGGCCAGAGCTCGTTGATCGTTGGTCTCCGCTGTCACACAACTGATGCTGGCCACCCAGCGAGAGACCAACGATCGGAAAACGGCCCTGGCCATACCACAACGGAGATTGTCACACATTGCGACATACAAGGTCACTGGAACGCACAAGTTGTAGCTAAAGGTTCATTTACCCTGCATGATTCAATTCTTATGAAAGAGCCTATATAAATTACGAGTCTGAACAGACTGCCATCACCCAATAAACCAGCAAAATGATAATTTAGTTTGTATAAAATCTAATAATTCGGGGCAGCGCATCATCCTGTCGAGAACAATGGACATTTTGCAAAAATGTATTCTCCTCTATAGCAGATAGCAGTCCATTTCCACAAGCCGAGCACAGTTGTACAGACCGCCGTTCAGCTATATGCAGCCATGTGGTGGTTTACTGACCATGTGTAGGCCGGCCACAATGCTCTTCTAATAAGCAATATGGCTATGTCCAAAGATGATTGCTAGTCTGTTCACACAGGCCAATAATCAGAAATGAGATCCGTACTCATAAGCCTTAAAGCATCACTCCAGCTGTTTGTTTTTATTTTATTGCACCACTGGAGTGTTGCTTTCAATCTAAGTCCCCTGCTCCCTGTCTTATACTCACCTGCCGCCATCTTCATCTGTTTCCAGCGCTGCCCCAGTTGGTGTGATTAGGATTTAGAGAAATCCCATCTCCAGAGCATAAACTGATATGCATGGCAGCTTCCTGAGCCGCAGCATGTCAATTTATTGCTGCGGAGTCGAAGGTGATCTCAGCGGGTGATTGCCGGGAAAAGCCGTCGCACGCAGATCATGGGCACTGATCGCTGCGTTCACCCGCGGAGATCTCCGGCTTCCCCACAGGACAGAAGACATTGCGTTCAGGACGCTGTGTCTCCGCATCATATGCACATGGCCTTACTTGTTCCTTTTTTTTTTGTTCCGTGCAGAACAAAACAACATATCATTGTGCATCATAACCAAATCTATACAAATAAGTCTCCATTACTCTCTCCCTTTATGTAGAAGTTGATAATATTCAGTATCAGACAATTGATTGGAGAGGCTGCAATATTCTGATAATCGCCTCTTCCCATCATTATTTACCAGGTCGAACCATTCAAAGTGAGATGAAGTCGACAACACAGAGTGTAACTTACACAAGTACAGAGCTATGTCTGTGCCCTTCCACCATTTCAGGGCAAATTGAACTCCTACTTAACTGATATTAACGGCTAGATGTGGAAGCAGTCCAGGTACAAAGATCAGGCCTTATTTGCAAATGGCTTTTACGCAAGATTTTTAACACCGGCTCATCAGATTGCCATAAAAAAGTTGTTGCATTTATTGGGGTACAAACGCTTGTTCAGCCACGCCACCACCATTTGTAAAATATTCTGACTGTTTCCCTTTTAAAAGGTTAATTCTAGTGATGAGCGAGTAAGTCCGGTATTCAGGTTCAAATATGTCCGAATACTTTTTACTATTCGTCCTGAATAGTGAACATATGGGGGAACTCAGACATTTGTCAGGGGAATCTTGTGCACAAATACTACCGTATTTTATATAAGATTCCAAGACAAAATATCAGCGTTTACCCATTGACGCATTATGATGACTCTTCGGGACGAAGATCTGAATAGTAAACAGTATTCAGTTACTTATCTGAACCTAAATACGGAACCATTCGCTTATCACAAAATAATCCTCCCTCCCTGCCCCTCCAAGAAGAGGTTATTCCCTAACTATATGATACGTTGTTCTGTCAGGGACTATATACTGGGGCCCCCAGTGATTTGTAGCCCCGTCCTAAATGGAGCAGGGGTGCACATGCACAGCCTCTTTTATTGCCATCTGCACCTTCGTCTCTGTACCCTGATTTTGGGATTGCTGTCAAACCCTCGGCGATCTACAAGTTATCCTCTATCCAAAGGAAAGGGAATAACCCCTTAAAGGGAACCTGTCACCAGGTTTTTGCCATCCCATCTGAGGCAGCATAATGTAGAAATACAGACCCTGATTCTAGTGATGTGTCATTTTGATAAAAATTAGTGTTGCAGATTTAGCAGTCTGCGAATATGGCAGACTACCTGGCAGCAGGCCAAGTAGACTGCAATGATAATCTCCAGATGATTAAACAGTGATTTTTATCAAAACTACACTGAGCAGCCCAGTGACACATCGCCGTAATCAGAACCTCGGGTCCTATATTATGCTATTCTCAGATTAGGTTGCCAAAACCCGGTGACAGATTCCCTTTAAGTCTTGGGCACATGAGCACTGCAGTTCCTTCATTTTCTTATTGGTGTACATTGTTTCTCTGCCACCATCACCTTTTTAATTTAGCAACTAGTTAGTCTGTAGGGCTTGAAACAAGTTGTGTCCTCACTGGTTAAAGGCCCCTTCACACACTGAGACTTTCCAGCGATCCCACCAGCGATCCGACCTGGCTGGGATCGCTGGAAAGTCTCTCTGGAGTCGCTGGTGAGCTGTCAAATAGACTCGCCAGCGACTCGGCACCCGTGAGATTGCTGGTATCCATGATAAACAGCGGTAACTAAGTAGCGCGCTCTGCTTAGTTACCCGCTGTTTATCATGGATATCAGCCTGTGAGGTCGCTGGTTCACTCGTCTCACGCGGTCACTCACAGCGATGCGTGCTGACCAGCGGGAGACTTGGGACCGAAAAATGGTCCTGAGTGACGTGCAGCAACCAGCGACCTCACAGCAGGGGCCAGTTCGCTGGTGGCTGTCACACACTACAACATGACTGGAGAGGACGCTGTTACGTCACAAAACCTGTGACGTTGCAGCGACATAGTTAGCGATGTTGTAGTGTGTGAAGTGGGCTTATCAAGTTGTTTCCTCACTGGTTAACAAGCTGTTTCCTCGCTGGTTAACAAGCTGTTTCCTCGCTGGTTAACAAGTTGTTTCCTCGCTGGTTAACAAGTTGTTTCCTCGCTGGTTAACAAGTTGTTTCCTCGCTGGTTAACAAGTTGTTTCCTCGCTGGTTAACAAGTTGTTTCCTCGCTGGTTAACAAGTTGTTTCCTCGCTGGTTAACAAGTTGTTTCCTCGCTGGTTAACAAGTTGTTTCCTCGCTGGTTAACAAGTTGTTTCCTCACTGGTTAAGCCTTGTGCACTTTTAATGCCACATTGTTACATTAGGATTTAGTGAGACTTGTGCACTGCTTTGGAGAAATCTCATCAAAAATATTGAAATATCTGCTTTTTGCTTCTTTTGGTTGTTTCAAATAATAGCTATTGTTTTGTCTTGCTTCGTTCCTCTTTTGTGCTCAGTAGAGATTTTTGCAGACTGTCCCATAGGGCTCTTGTAAGTTATCCTCATCTTGTTCTGCCCTGGATTTCCCCCATCATTGCTGTTTATATGGAAATTTCCCAGAGAGTGTGTGGCAGGACAGCTCCCTCCTGCTGGGGGGAAACACTGACCATTAGGGAGGGGGAGGGGAGACCCTTGAAGAAAAGACTGCTCAGAATGTGTGTAGTCCTTCAGTGCAAAAAAAAACAAACAAACTCTGGGGGTTTTGGTGTGGAGAGATCTCAGACAGCTCCAGTATATGGGCTCTGAGGTTTGGCTGCCTGGGAAACAAAATCTCCTGAACTCTACCACCCAAATCTGCAAGAAAGTGATCCAGATATTCCTGTGTGTTGGGTTCGTACTGGAGACACGTGCCAATATCAAGATGTTGTGAAGACATTTAGATTTGTGGCACTTGGGGAACAAGTCACAGCGTGCAGTGCAAGCTTCAGGATCCGCATCAGGCAACGTGAGGTTCTGCAGCAGCTAGGTCTCACTTTCTCACCCCAGAAACTGCTGCTAACTCATTGTATCCTATAAGGACACGGATAGAAACTCTTAAAGTTGCAGTTGGCTCCTACCTTTACATTAATTACTAAGAGGAAATAAAATAGGTTGATTTTAATCACGGTGACCTTAAACTGCACCTTCTCTTTAAAGTCGCCTTCCTTCTAGCCTACATTATATCTGTATTTAACCCCTTCACCACCCAGCCATTTTTTGTTTTCATTTTTCGTTTTTTGCTCACCTGCTTCCAAGAGCCATAAATTTTTTTTTTTTCCGTCAATATAGACATATAGGGCTTGTTTTTTGCGGGGCGAGTTGTACTTTCAGATGCAATTATTTATTTTACCATATAGTGTACAGGGAAATGGAGAAAAAAAATCCAAATGCGGTGAAATTGCAAAAAAAGTGCACTTACACATTGTTTTTTATTTATTTTTTATTCACCATGATCACTATATGGTAAAACTGATGCGATGGGGTGATGCCTCAGGTCGGTACGAGTTCGTAGATACCAAACATGTATACCTTTACTGGTATCTAAGTGGTGAAAGAAATCCGGAAGTTTGAAAAGAAAGAATTGCACTTTTTGCGCCATGTTCTACGACCCGTAGTGTCCTCATTTTTTGGGATCTGGGGCTGTGTGATGGCTTATTTTTTGCGGCTTGAGCTGACGTTTCTAATGATACCATTTTTAGGTGGATTTGCTGTTTTAATCGCCCTTTATTGCATGTTATAGCAATGTTGCGGCAACCAAAAATGCTTAATTTTGGCGTTTGGACCTTTTTTCTATTACGCAGTTTACAGCTCTCATCAATTGATTTCATATATTGATAGATCGGGCATTTCTGAACATGATGATACCAAATGTGTGTTTTGTTTTTTTTTAATACTTTTATTTTAAATGGGGGAAAAAGGGGATGAATTGAACTTTTGTGGTGTTTGTGTTTTTTCCATATTATTTAAAACTTTATTTTTTCTTTAGTTCTTCATTTTACACTGCCCCATAGGGCGCCACAGTGCTGCAGCATCCGATCACTTGTGCCATGTCCCGATGAGCTGCAGCACATCCGGACATGGCACTTGGTTTCACTTTCTGGAGTTTGCAGCGCTTGCCAACCACTGACAGGAAGCGATCCCTGATAGTCCCGGGTACTGGTATGAACCCAGAAGCTATCACGTGAGCACCGGAAATCCCGCAATCTTATCGTAGAATTTCCGATCTCAGCGGGGGACAGAGCAATCCCTGCCGCGGCAGCTTTGGATCCCGCTGTCAGTGAATGAGAGCGGGATTCAAAGGGTTACCAGCACTGATTGGATCCCAGATCCAATCGGTGCTGGAAGCTTGACATCTCAGTTGATGAGATCAGCTGAGATGTTGGGTGAATGATGTGAACGCCGCAATGGAGCTCACATCAAAGGCGGGCACCCGATTTTTCCAAAGGTTTTATGGACTGATGAAATGAGAGTGACTCTTGATGGGTCAGATGGATGGGCCAGAGGCTGGATCAGTAAAGGGCAGTGAGCTCCACTCTGACTTAGACGCCAGCAAGGTGGAGGTGGGGTACTGGTATGGGCTGGTATCATCAAAGATGGACTTGTGGGACCTTTTTGGGTTGAGGATGGAGTGAAGCTCAACTCCCGGACCTACTGCCAGTTTCTGGAAGACAACTTCTTCAAGCAGTGATACAGGAAGAAGTTGGTATTGTTCAAGAAAAACATGATTTTCATGCAGGACAATGCTCCATCACATGCATCCAACTACTCCACTGCGTGGCTGGCCAGTAAAGGTCTAAAAGAAGGAAAAATAATGACATGGCCCCCTTGTTCACCTGATCTTAACCCCATAGAGAACCTGTGGTCCCTCCTAAAATGTGAGATCTACAAGGAGGGAAAACAGTACACCTCTGGGAACAGTGTCTGGGAGGCTGTGGTGGCTGCTGCATGCAATGTTGATTGTAAACAGATCAAGCAACTGACAGAATCTATGGATGGAGGCTGCTGAGTGTCATCATAAAGAAAGGTGGCTATATTGGTCACTAATGTTTTGGGGTTTTGTTTTTGCATGTCAGAGATGTTTATTTCTAAATTTTGTGCAGTTACATTGATTTACCTGGTGAAAATAAACAAGTGAGATGGGAATATATTAGGTTTGTATTAAGTTGTCTAATAATTCTGCACAGTAATAGTTACCTGCACAAACAGATATCCTCCTAAGAGCCAAATCTAAAAAAAACACTCCAACTTCCAAAAATATTAAGCTTTGATATTTGAGTCTTTTGGGTGATTGAGAACATAGTTGTTGATCAATAATAAAAATAATCCTCTAAAATACAACTTGCCTAATAATTCTGCACACAGTGTACACCGCTGTACATATATGTTATATAGAGTGATGGTTTTATCGAAAAGGGGGTGGTTGATCATTTAAGTTTTCACTTTATAATTAAACATAGATGTTAAAAATACACCACTAAACTGCATATTATGCAAATAATGTGCACCTAACTATACACACACCTGATGTGTAACTATATAGGAAACAATGTGAGCACTCAGGGGAGGATCTGGCCTAATAAAATGAAGGTCTTATTTCCCTGGAGTTTCTCCCACCCCTGCCCCCTCCTCCCAAAAGCTAACACACGCCCTGGTGATAGGAGGAAGAGCCAGGCACATTGTTAGAATGTCACTGAGAGTTTGTAGCATAGCTTTCCCAGGGAGGATCATACTCAGTCAGGGTGCACTGAGACAGCCATTGTTTGGATTGTGGCAGGTCGGGGATCTCATTGGGTTGGACTAGCTTGGACTCTCTTGATTTTCTGCATTCCTCAATGTGAGGCTGTTCTCAGACAGGAAGGCGAATAGGAGCAGGAAACTTTTTTTTTGTGTGTGTTGTGTGAGTCTCATACTCCATGTCCTGCAATGTGATCCCGGGATGAAATGCAGATTACAGGTAAGAAACGCGCTGGCATGTACCATGTTACTATGTGCGGGATCATACCTGATCTATCTGATCCGATATTACATAACTCTGGAGTCTGGCGTCTGTTTCGTGTTGGTTGTAATGAGGTTGGCGTTGATTGTAGGAGTGCTGTACATGATGCTGGAGGTCATTTACCTGCTGAGATATGGGAAAATCTGTAGCCGAAAAATGATCCAGCTTTTAAATTCCATCACAAGTCAATTCAACAAGTAGACTGAGAAATGTTCAACAAATCTGCAATTCCCACAATGAAATCTGCAGGTCGGTGTGGATTTTGATGCAGGTTTTCAGCTGCAGATGAATGAAAATGTCCGTAGGGAACATATTAAGTATAATCCGCAATATCCAGCCTGTATATGGTCCCCCTGACCAGATCACGGCAACCTTGTAGACATATTAGACGGCTGAATTCAGATCCGGAGCCGCCAGTCACACCAGACATCACAGTCCATACTTGGATTGTGTTTCACAAATGTCTGAATTTGGCCTAAGGATTCCACGTGTGTTGTAATTATAGGACGGGACATTCCACTATTGATTCAGGGCAGAACTTTTGTCTGAAAGTCGCACTCGTGATCAGTGAAGAGAGAGAAAATGTTTGAGTCTCGTCCGCCTTCACACTGCGTGATTTGTACATCCGTGTGGTTCCTTGTATTTCAGGGATCACACGGACAGGCCCTGATCTGGGCCAATGGATGTCCACGGACCGTTTTTTTAATGGATCCGTCATCATTCAACAGATATAATGGTGGGGTTACACGTCCCGATATCGCGGCGATATCTGAGGCAACGGCGCGGGAGCGCGCATTTTTTCAGCCCTTTTCCCGATATCGCATCGGCGGTTTACACGCTGCTATATCGGGAAACAACGTCCCTCCGATGTGTACGCCCACCAACCCAGTAACGACCATTTAACATGGGAGTTAATGGGTGAGGTGCGAGTACAGATCGGAGTTGGGCTGTCACACGCTGCGATGCTGCTACAACGGCCATACGATATCGGGGAGTTGAATAGCTCTGCTATTCAACTCCGATATCGTTTTGGCATCGTTCCAGCATCGCGTTGTACGCTCAAACCGTACAACGCACACACGATATCGGGTCCAACTCGTGACCCACGTGACTTTTTGTCGGAGTTGGGTCGGAGTTGGACGCCGATATCGCGGCGTGTAAACCCACCATCAGGGTGAGAGGAGCTGTACCTTGCTTCTGAGCATGCTCAGTACAGCAAAATTGATCAGTTTTGATCTGTCACCATAAAGCTCCATGTTATGTGATACGGACAGCTACGGATCTGTGTCTGTCCGTTTGTGTTTGCTTTTTTCAAGGCAGCCCAAAATCGTAACAGTGTCTGATTCTGGGTGCACAAACGGATCAGTGACAAAACTGACACACACGGATGGCCATATAGGAGGAATCTGTGCCCATAGGGATACATGGCTCAAACTGATCAGTGGCTATCAGATTTAAAATGGATAGATGCAGATCTCACATCACACAGTGGAAGGCAGCCTTAGGCGACCTTCACATTACATTTTTTGTGGATCCGTGGCTATCCGTTGTAAAACAGCCACAGATCCCATTTTGCCCTCCATGTATCCCTATGGGCACGGATCTGCACCTTATTTGCATCCGATTGTGTCAGTTTTGTGATGGATCCTTTTGTGTAAGATTTTTTCCATCTCTAAAATCAGAGCCTGCTCGGATTTTGGCCTGCCTTGAAAAAATTGGACAGAAACTGATCCGTTGCTGTCCCTTTCAAATAACATAAAGCTCTTTGGTGACAGATCAAAATGGATCCGTAAAACAGATCCGATTTGCGCATGCTCAGAAACAAGGTATAGCCCGATCTCTGCTTAAAGCATGCTCAATACACTAAAATCAGATCCGGGAAACAATCTTGTTTTTTTCCTGGATCCGAGCTCCATAGATCCCCATGTTATTTGATTCGGACAATGTAGGATCCGATGCTGTCCGCTGTGCCCAAAATCATAGCAGTCTCCAATTTTGGGTACGTGAAAACAACGGACACAATCGGATCCCTGCACACACGGATGACCATTAAGCACCAATCCGTACCCATCGGGATACATGGGGGCCAAATCGGATCCGTGGCTATCAGTTTTACAACGCATAGCCACCGATGCACAAACATCGTGATATGAAAGGGGCCTAACTGATGAGCATCAGTGGCATCTGTTGGCATAGATCCATGCCTGTCCATGTGATTCTTGAAATTCAAGGATCACCATGAATGTGTAAAAAAAAAAGTGATGTGAAGGGGCCTTAGTAAAAGTCAGATTAATTACATTTTTGCATCTTGTCTGCTGTAAACATTACAATTTCTGCAGTAATAACTGGCAACACATTAGTAGAATGTTTAGATTCTATGAATGTGATACAAAGTTTCAGTAGAAGTTGATTTTTAGATTGATAAACCTTAACTTTATTTGTCAGTGGTCACTTAAATCCCCTCTCGAGTCTCCTGATTGGCTGACTGATCTCAGATTGACTTGCGTATAGGAGTGTAGAGACCCCTTTCATATAGAGTTGTTCGCTGATTGCGGCAGAACCAGCAGATTCACCGCATCTGCCGCACTTGCGGTACACTTGCGGTACACTTGCGGTACACTTGCGGCAAGCACAATGCATTGTCTATGGGGCTTGCAGCAAGTGCAGTATTGCCTCGATCCGGCACTTGCGACAATTGCGGCCATGAAAAAAAAAAAGCGCTGCTGACCGTGGGATTTTTTGCGGCTTCAACTGCCGGATCGCGGCAATACCGCACTTGCCACAAGCCCATAGACCATGCATGGGGCTTGCCACAAGTGCAGCAGATGCGGCAAATCTGCCGGATCTGCAAAATCTGTGAAAAACGCTGATGTGAAGGGGCCTAAAGTGTCTTATAAATGCAGTAATTGTAAGGGCCCAGATAAGCTGATAATTTTGAAACAAGCATTCCTGATTATCCAGCCAACCTATGTTCGTTCATTGGGTGCAGTGATATTTTGCAGGCATAGTTATCGACAGCACAAACAGATAAGTACTGCCGATACCATTGTATTTTATCTGCACAGAAGGATCATATTAACTATTGTTCTGTGTGCATACATTTTACTCATGTTGACCACGCAGACCACAAACAGCTTGTATAGAGTCGATCTGGGATTGTTTACTGGCTGATATTGAGCAGTGTATTCGGGAATAGGGGTCTTAAATTTACTGTGAACATCTAATATAAATAAGCTCGAGGAAATCCCAAGCAAAAAACTGCACACAGCATCAACTCAGTTGAAAAGTAACTGTATTTTTGATGTAATTTGAGAGTTGTGTATCGCCTGTTGTACTATGTGTATGGGGACCTTAAAGGGGTAGTCCCCTGACCCCCAGCTGCAATTTTTTTTTTTTAGCCTTTCTTGCCCTCCCTGGGTCCAGTGCTGAGTCTCTGCCGCTGCTCCCAGTGTTTGTTGTTATGAGCAGCGCTCAGGCCATCAACTCATGTTTTTATATAACAAACTGCGCCTGCAGACGGATTTTCTGAAAACTGAAATCCCCCATTATAGCTGCTGGGTATTGGCTGATAATCTAGTTGTAGACATAGGCTTACAGGATCTTGGGCATGAACAATCGCACTAAATTATGCGAGAGATGTTTGATATAAATGTACCGCCATATGTGAGGCCAACATTGTGCCCGAGAACCAGCTTGACGCTGTAGGACCCCACAGTCCTTCTATGCACTGTTTTAGGGTTAGTCAATGTGTAATGCTATCTGGAGGATTGAGAGACAGAAACAAGCACAATAGGTCTTATCATTAAAGATGATCAGGCATTTGTGATTGTATATGCTCACCTGGGCTAGTTGTGAAAACCCACAACTAGTATATGCACCTGTATAGCTGCTCCTGGATCAGCACTTCCACGTGCAAAGTGGTGTAAATACAGAGATCCAAAGGATGGTGCTTCTACGATCCACGCTGCTGCCAAAAATTGAGGGACCACACAGGGTCTGAATTCGATGGTTTATTCCGACACGTTTCGGGCTGTCCCAGCTCCTTCATCAGGGGTACAACTCCTGATGAAGGAGCTGGGAAAGCCATGAAATGCATCAGAAAAAATCATTGTATTCAGACCCTGTGTGATCCTCATTCTTTGGCAGCAGCGTGGATCGTAGAAGCACCATCCTTTGGATCTCTCAATGTGTCATCCTAACCTGCAGGTAATTCACTGGAAGCTCATGGGCCCCAATGCAGAATCTTCAACAGGACCCCAAACTATCATGGATCTATGTTAGTCTAGGACTTCTCATAGGGACCATTTCGTCCCCTTAGGCTCTAGGGACCGGTGTGATTACAACTCCTACACCTATTATAGTTACCGTACTTCTCTGCTAACCTTGGTAAACTAGTATAGATAAGTGAATATTATTTTAGCCTCTTAGTATCTCACACATGAGACACTTGTAGTGCGCAGACTTTGACATGTGACGTGAGTGCGGTATTATGGGTGCAGGCGTTTTATAGGGTGAATGTTTATTATGTCAGAATACAAGTGCGGTTCATCATCATGGAGCCAAGCGTGTTTCTAGGTCACAGATCATTAATAGAGGATGGATATGTGTAATTCTCAGTTATAGACAAATTCCTGATCCAGTTTATTACAATGACGGCGACATTCCACTCCAATAAGACGGAATCAAAGTTGTGTTGTAAATATAAGGAATGTAGGTTGTATTTTTTCTTTTTTCTCTTCTCCAAGAAGCAGCTCTCGGTATATTTTGTTTCTGGGGAAAGCCGGGTAAATGGTGCCAAGTAGGGCTCCTAAGGGTCAGGCTTCACTAGTTACGACTCACGCCAGGCAGAACTAATACTTCTTTAAGGCCCTATAACATTGAGCCAACAGGATGAAAATGTTCCTAAGTCGTCACCACCATTGTCCTGCACAAACAAAACAGTGATCAACCAGCTAAAGAACAAACTTTGTGAGCAACCAGCTAAAGAGCAAACTCTGTGAGCAACCAGCTAAAGAACAAACTCTGGGAGCAACCAGCTACAGAATAAACTCTGTGAGCAACCAGCTAAAGAACAAACTCTGGGAGCAACCAGCAAAAGAACAAACTCTGTGAGCAACCAGCTAAAGAACAAACTCTGGGAGCAACCAGCTAAAGAACAAACTCTGTGAGCAACCAGCAAAAGAACAAACTCCGTGAGCAACCAGCAAAAGAACAAACTCTGTGAGCAACCAGCTAAAGAACAAACTTTGTGAGGAACCAGCTAAAGAGCAAACTCTGTGAGCAACCAGCTAAAGAACAAACTCTGGGAGCAACCAGCTAAAGAACAAACTCTGTGAGCAACCAGCAAAAGAACAAACTCCGTGAGCAACCAGCAAAAGAACAAACTCTGTGAGCAACCAGCTAAAGAACAAACTCTGTGAGCAACCAGCTAAAGAACAAACTCTGTGAGTAACCAGCAAAAGAACAAACTCTGTGAGCAACCAGCAAAAGAACAAACTCTGTGAGCAACCAACTACAGAACAAACTCTGTGAGCAACCAGCTAAAGAACAAACTCTGTGAGCCACCAGCTAAAGAACAAACTCTGTGAGCAACCAGCTAAAGAACAAACTCTGTGAGCAACCAGCTAAAGAACAAACTCTGTGAGCAACCAGCTAAAGAATAAACTCTGTGAGCAACCAGCTAAAGAACAAACTCTGTGAGCAACCAGCTACAGAACAAACTCTGTGAGCAACCAGCTACAGAACAAACTCTGTGAGCAACCAGCTACAGAACAAACTCTGTGAGCAACCAGCTACAGAACAAACTCTGTGAGCAACCAGCTACAGAACAAACTCTGTGAGCAACCAGCTACAGAACAAACTCTGTGAGCAACCAGCTACAGAACAAACTCTGTGAGCAACCAGCTACAGAACAAACTCTGTGAGCAACCAGCTACAGAACAAACTCTGTGAGCAACCAGCTACAGAACAAACTCTGTGAGCAACCAGCTACAGAACAAACTCTGTGAGCAACCAGCTACAGAACAAACTCTGTGAGCAACCAGCTACAGAACAAACTCTGTGAGCAACCAGCTACAGAACAAACTCTGTGAGCAACCAGCTACAGAACAAACTCTGTGAGCAACCAGCTACAGAACAAACTCTGTGAGCAACCAGCTACAGAACAAACTCTGTGAGCAACCAGCTACAGAACAAACTCTGTGAGCAACCAGCTACAGAACAAACTCTGTGAGCAACCAGCTACAGAACAAACTCTGTGAGCAACCAGCTACAGAACAAACTCTGTGAGCAACCAGCTACAGAACAAACTCTGTGAGCAACCAGCTACAGAACAAACTCTGTGAGCAACCAGCTACAGAACAAACTCTGTGAGCAACCAGCTACAGAACAAACTCTGTGAGCAACCAGCTACAGAACAAACTCTGTGAGCAACCAGCTACAGAACAAACTCTGTGAGCAACCAGCTACAGAACAAACTCTGTGAGCAACCAGCTACAGAACAAACTCTGTGAGCAACCAGCTACAGAACAAACTCTGTGAGCAACCAGCTAAAGAACAAACTCTGTGAGCAACCAGCTAAAGAACAAACTCTGTGAGCAACCAGCTACAGAACAAACTCTGTGAGCAACCAGCTACAGAACAAACTCTGTGAGCCGCCAGCTAAAGAACAAACTCTGTGAGCAACCAGCTACAGGACAAACTCTGTGAGCAACCAGCTAAAGAACAAACTCTGAGCAACCAGCTAAAGAACAAACTCTGTGAGCAACCAGCTACAGAACAAACTCTGTGAGCAACCAGCTACAGAACAAACTCTGTGAGCCACCAGGTAAAGAACAAACTCTGTGAGCAACCAGCTACAGAACAAACTCTGTGAGCCGCCAGCTAAAGAACAAACTCTGTGAGCAACCAGCTAAAGAACAAACTCTGAGCAACCAGCTAAAGAACAAACTCTGTGAGCAACCAGCTGTCAAGGGACTTCACATGGAACCATTATGGAAAGTGCGTCAGAGCACATACCGATTTACTGGCCAGGCTAGTGCTTGTAAATATCAAGCTCCTTTACCCACACGTTATGCAGATGAGTACATGTTGCTGCACAAGGAGCCCGTTGCGTCTGCAGGTGTTTTGCTACGGTCATCTGAACTTAGCCTTATCTGAAGTGTTTCCTTCAGGGGATTTTCCAGGTTTAGTAAAAAATAAAAGGAATTTGCCTTTTTTCAGGAACAGAATTAGTCCTGTTGGGCTGTTTATGGCCATATACAAGATTGGTGAGCTTTTTTACACATTCTGAGCAACCCTTTCAAGTAGATAAAGTTGCTATCCAGGTGACAATTCATGGATTTTAAAGAGAATCTATCACCAGGTTGTTTATTTTTGCTAAGTAATCCAAGAGCAGCATGATTTGGGGACCCTGATTCCAATGATGTGTCACTTATTATGCTACTTGTTGCTGTTTCAATAAAGTCAGTGTTTAAAGCCGGATATTATCACAAGAAGACTAGTTGTTTCATGCAATGTAGTCCTCCCGCTCTGTATAACCCACACCACTGACTGGCATCTTTCTGCCTATGCACAGTGTACTCATAAAGCTGTCAATCAGTGGTCAGTGTTGACAGAACTGCTAGATCTGCAGCAAAGCAAGCAGTGATTTTATTAAAATGATAGTAAGCTGCCCAGTAAGTGATACATTGCTGGAATCGGAGTCTCTGTCCCCATATCATGCTGCTCTCAGATAACCACACAATACTGGTGACAGATTTCCTTTAATGATAGCCCCCATATTGGTGGTCACCCAGCTATTCCAGAAATTGATGCAACTGTCCGGAATTTCTAATGACTTCACAGAATAGAATGACTCAGGGACATAAATTCTCTGTATTTTTGGCTTCTTGGAGGAATTGCCCTTTTAAAATAGTTTAATAAGTTACTAATAGCTGGCATGATGAGTAAGCTTCCTAGCAGGCGTGTGTCACCGGCTTCTCGTGACCGGCTGACCCTCGGAGGGTAGCGGCAGTCTCCAATGCCGGCCTCGTTAGCCAAGGAACAATGGAGCTCATGTCGTTAGCCCTTCCTTCTACTTTTCTTTTAAGAAAGTGACTCATGGGGCCTAAAATGGAAATCAGGACAGGTGAGGAGGTAATGAGGGGATTATCCCCATTTGTGACATAATTTAAGGCAAAAAAAAAATGATAGAAGTCAAACATTAAGGGAGATTGTGCCGTAATCTGTGTAATTGAGGCGTTTGAAACCGGGCGATCGCTCTAAGCTTGTAATACTCACCGCTGCTACTCAAAGGGCTTGTTCTTCTTGCTGTGTAATGTGCGGAGGGAGCTTTTCCATCCAAGACGTCTCATCATAGCTGATCCGTCAACCTTACATAAGAACCTGCTTTAGGCTTACTCCGCAGAACACGCTCAATTAGTGGGTTTCCTGGATCTCGTCTCTCATCAGGCCTCTCCGTCTGAAACCACGGGAATAAGCTTTTACAAAGTGCAGAAGGGCGTAATGTAAAAGATGCTTATTATCTGGAACATGCCGTAAATTGGGCCGGCATAGTGTACATAATATGGCGGTGTAAAACATAAAGTCTATGCATATCTGACATTCCCGACCGGTGCCTCAGGCACGTTTATGCGTCGCACTTATAAATCAGATTTGTCACATGAAAAGAGGTATTTATTAGAGTTTCTTATGGTTATTGGTGCTGAATGTAAAGCATATATTAGATTTAATGAGTATTTGTTGGATTTGTGATTCCAGACTTAAAGGGAACCTGTGTAGCCGGGCGAAGAGATGGAGAAACCGAGCAGAACGACATATTAGCTTTATTTGGAACAGATTCAGTATAATTTGTATTTTCTTCCCTTAAATCCCTGGCGCTTGTTTGCAGGAGTCCAGTGGGTGGCACTTGTTTGTAGGAGTCCAGTGGGTGGCGCTTGTTTGTAGGAGTCCAGTGGGTGGCGCTTGTTTGTAGGAGTCCAGTGGGTGGCGCTTGTTTGTAGGAGTCCAGTGGGTGGCGCTTGTTTGTAGGAGTCCAGTGGGTGGCGCTTGTTTGTAGGAGTCCAGTGGGTGGCGCTTGTTTGTAGGAGTCCAGTGGGTGGCGCTTGTTTGTAGGAGTCCAGTGGGTGGCGCTTGTTTGTAGGAGCCCAGTGGGTGGCGCTTGTTTGTAGGAGCCCAGTGGGTGGCGCTTGTTTGTAGGAGTCCAGTGGGTGGCGCTTGTTTGTGGAGTCCAGTGGGTGGCGCTTGTTTGTAGGAGTCCAGTGGGTGGCGCTTGTTTGTAGGAGTCCAGTGGGTGGCGCTTGTTTGTAGGAGTCCAGTGGGTGGCGCTTGTTTGTAGGAGTCCAGTGGGTGGCGCTTGTTTGTAGGAGCCCAGTGGGTGGCGCTTGTTTGTAGGAGCCCAGTGGGTGGCGCTTGTTTGTAGGAGTCCAGTAGGTGGTGCTACTCAGTGATTGACAGCTGTGTGCCTGCACAGTCATATAGGAAAGACTGTCAGTCACTGAATAGCACCACCCACTGGAGTGGTTTACAAACACTGGAGCTTTAAATGAATAAAATGCAAGTGTTACTGAAGCTTTTGCCACAAAAATGTCTCTGAATCTGATCAGCTTCTCCCGCTCTATAACATCCCGCTGTTTTCAACATGACCGATTCCCTTTAAGAGCCAACGTACGACTTTTGCATTCCAGAAGAAACTGCAAGTTCACAACACATCAACCACCTGTGTTCCTCTTGCAAGTTCCTAGGGAACATGACACGATACTGCAAGGTTTTGTATAGGGCGACTTTCTCACAGAATCACTGCGGTCTGTGTTCTCCACCTGAAGTGATAATCATGTGTGAATGTGACCTGTTGAACTTCTCCCTACACATTTGCACGGAGTATGTAGTGGGTTAAAGGGAATTTATCTCAATGACTTATATTTTTAGGAATTATTTTAATTAAGACCCCCATGATTTTTAAAAAAAGATAAAACTCATCCTCTCGCACACTCTCTCGCTTTCTCTCTCTGTTGTATGTAACATTTTCTATTAACGTGTCCAATTACTTTCTTCTTTGGGGCTTTAAATGTGACACCGTGATCCAAGACCTGATACTGTACGTCCCCCGCGGTGTTTGTACAGTGGCATGCCAGGACATAATCCAGCATGCGGACAGCATTGCTGTCAGTCGTCATCTCCTGCTCTCGGCAGCAGGGATACCTGTCTGGGTAGATGTCATGAGATTAGCCGGTTTCCTTTTATGTAAAGCATATTCACGTCTATTCATGACTTTCGGTTGAACCTAACATATTACAGGGCTATAGAGTCTAAATGAGACTATAAAGCCAGCCATATACATTGGATAGCCGTCACCAACTGATCTTTAGTCAGCTCTCTGTACTACCCCGGTCTCGGCTCCACTGACTTATCTGACAACTCGGTAAGAAGATACAGCGTCCAAATCCCAGGTGTAAACATAGTCTAAAGTTCACTCAGTATTATAAAAGGTAACAATGTTTCAACCTATCATAGAATGGTAGAGTTGGAAGGACCTCCTGGGTCATTTGGTCTAACCCCTGCTCAAAGCAGGATTCACGAAATTATCCAAGACAGATATCGGTCCAGGCTCTGTGTGAAGACTTCCATTGAAGGAGAACTCACCACCTCTCGTGGTCGCCTGTTCCACTCGTTGATAACCCTCACTGTCAAAAAGTATTTTCTAATATCCAATCTGTGACCCCTCACCTGAACCCAGGACCCCAGTGCTGTGACAGCCTCAAAATCTTAATGATTTAGGGATGATCTGCAAAGAGGAGTGGACTAAAATTCCTCCTGACATGTGCGCAAATCTTACATCAACTACAAGAAACGTCTGACTGCTGTGCTGCCAACAAGGTTTTGCCACAGTATTAAATCTTGTTGCTAGAGGATCCAATACTTATTTCTCTTGCAAAATGCAAATACATTTATATAATTTAGACGTGATTTTCCAGATTTAAATTTGACATTCTAATTCTACCTCACTGTTAAAATTAACCTACTGTTAAAATATAGACTGTTTATGTCTTTGTCAGTGGGAAAACTTACAAAATCAGCAAGGGATCAAATACTTATTTTCCCCTTGTATACATTAATCAGTTAGTCTGACATTGATCAAGTAGCCATCTTAAAGGGGTATTTCTATCTTTAGTAGGTGATGGCATTTTGCTAGGATGTGCCATCACTTATTGATTGTTAGGAGACTGACTTTTGTGACCCCACCAATCCTGATGAAGGGTAGAGACAGGGGACATGGGCCCGTGTGGCACACTGCAGGCTCTGGCCCTTCTGCCATATGCCTGAACTGCCAGATTACCAGTCCGACCCTGGGTGGAGGATTACTGTGCAGCCTTCTCCAGACCACCCAGCCATGCAGGGCAGTGAAACCTAAGCTCATTCTCTTGAATAAAGTAGCATTGAAGTAGGTGGCTGATTGTGAAGTGTAAGCAGCTCTGCAGCCCTTCAGTCTGAGGATTGGGGGGGATCCCAGAGGTTAAACCCCCAGTGAACATTAATTAGTGGCATATTTTAGTAATTATCCCTTCAAGTCCTCATGCAAATGGTGGAGAGCAGAGGCCCATGGAGACCCTGCGGCTCCACACTGGATTGTCATAGCCGATATATGTGTTTGTGAATAGTACCGGTATGCCAATGGCATTGGATAAAACATGGCACATGAAATCTGACCCTATATAAAATGTGAGGTGTATGGGAGTAATCATTATGACTCCATTAAAGTCTCCTAGGCCGTATTTCAGCTGTGTACAACTCAGAGCTGCAATATGGTTTCGTGCATTAGCCCTTAAATGTGCACAAAAAAGCATAAGTGTATTAACGAGCATAATGGGACTTGTGGTTCTGTAAACCCGGGCGATCACAGCTCGGTCAGAGCCACCTTATGAGGTGCATTGATTTTTTTCCTTCCAGCCCTTTTAAATAGTTTGGCTGTTCTTAAAGTGCATATTAAATCATGTTTCTATACTGGGAGCCGAGTGGAAATAGATCTTTTGTACCAACCTCATGGCCTGTAAAATGGCAATTCAGAAGTATTCGGTCACACATAAAATCAATGCAGTCTTATTCAGAAAGTGCATTATAACATTTATAAAATCTATAAAGAAAATGCTTTGAGCTTGGGCTGATTCCTTTGAAGAAGGCCAGTGTCTTTGGCATTGACTTTTTCTTGCATCTGTGGGTAGTTTGTTTTATATGTTGGATTAAAGCTGCGTTCTGCGCTTTTTTGTGCTACTATAGATTTCTTCTGGCTTTGAAGGCGTCTATTACATATTTTGCAAAATTGCAAATAGATTGCAAAACAAGAAACTTTGCAATTTACTTATTAAACTCTTAATAACGGGTGGGACTTTTCATTCTTTTATGCACTGCTTGTTGTTTAGGTTATTGATCACCTCTGCAGTCTGTCAGCGGTGGCCGATCTCCTATGTAAGATGTATTTGTGAGCCTCTTTGTTATAAATCTTACACTGGAGCTCGACCTTTTGCCCCACACTCCTTCGATGCCGCAGACACACAGTTGCCTCTGCTTTTAGCATCAGAGAGCCAAGATGTTGTGGACCAGGGTCTGAATGTTGATGCTGGTCCGATCTCTCAATCAGTCAGGAGTCTACAAACCTACGATGAGAAAACCCCTCACTTACTGTGCCAGCCACCTCTTTAGACCTTCTGTATTATGAACCATATTATATGGCACTTTGATGCCCATATTGTACCTCTATATGTTTCCAATTCCTGAAACACCTGGAACAAAATTGTGGCGTGTCTCATCAGAAGCCATATTGTAAAGTTTCTCCCCTTGAGACTTTGCTGGGAATCCAGTGCCATACGGAGGCACAACATGTTGCAGCAATTTCTGCATCTTGAGCCACCTGGGCATACATAAGGTGGCCATAAGGACAGTTGGTTGACTGCTTGTTCACTTGACGACTATAACTTTTCCTTCCCTTTTGTTTCCCCATTTGTTTACATACTTGGTTCAGCTAGCCTTTCTCAAGGATCGTGTGCCGGAGGTGAAGAGTTAAAAATCCACGCTGCCCATGAGTCAGGTACAAGGAGAGGATTCCAGGTAAGTATAATCCAAGTAGTAGTTTTAGATCAATGCATTTCGAAGTGATCACTGTTCTTCAGATATAACTTCTCAGGATATGAGCTATAGTTTTATGTCCTGAAGAAGTGATCACTTCGAAACACATTGATCTAATAAACTATTAAATTGGTTTATATTTAAGTCTAACACAAGGATAAGATTCCAGGTAAGTATAATCCAAGTAGTAGTTTTTGATCTATGCGTCTAGAAGTGATCACTTCTTCTTCAGGACATAACTTCTTCAGAATGTTAACTATAGTTTTATGTCCTGAAGAAGCGCGTTGATCTAATAAAATACTACTTGGTTTATATTTAAGTCGAACACAAGGAGAAGATTCCAGGTAAGTATAATCCAAGTAGTAGTTTTAGGATCTATGCGTTTAAGAAGTTTATGTCCTGAAGAAGAAGTGATCACTTCTTAAACGCATAGATCTAAAACTACTACTTGGATTATACTTACCTGGAATCTTCTCCTTGTGTTAGACTTAAATATAAACCAAGTAGTAGTTTATTAGATCAACGCGCTTCTTCAGGGCATAAAACTATAGTTTATATCCTGAAGAAGTGATCACTTCAAAACGCGTTGATCTAATTAAACTACTACTTGGATTATACTTACCTGGAATTCTCTTCTTGTGTCTGACCTATTGGTAGCGTAGATTAAAGGGAACTTGACCCCTAAAAATCAGCCCCCAGCCTTTTAAGACCTGTCCTTGCACCATCATAATCGATTTCTAGCCATCCCTTTGTATCAAAAATGGCGATTTCTAAAGTTTATAAAAGTTAGTTTTGTACCTGCAGAACTGCGGCTTCTCAGTTCTTGAGAAGTCACACAGGGCGTTCCCTGTGGCTTCTCATTGCCGCCTGCAATGTAATTATTCACGCCCCGATGGGCGCTCTAAACAATACAGAGCTCCTCGTCACCGGTATAGCTCTATGACGCTAATTGCTTCATATCCGGCTATACTGACGCCAGTACACCCATTTGGATGTATTGCTGACTTAGCGATGCGCATGCGCGAGGTTGGTTTGCGGCAGCTTATCTGTCATGAGCTGCCGCAAACCAACCTCGCGCATGCGCAATGTGCATCGAGAAGTCAGCAATACACGCGAATGGGTGTACTGACGTCAGTATAGCCGGATATGACGCGATTAGCGTCATAGCGGCTGTACCACCCATCTACGGTGACGAGGAAGCTCTGTATTGTTTAGCACGCCCATCGGGGCGTGAATAATTACATTGCAGGCGGCGATGAAAAGCCACAGGAACGTCCTGTGTGATTTATCAAGAACTGAGAAGCCGCAGATCTGCAGGTACAAAACTAACTTTTATAAACTTTAGAAACCGCCATTTTTGATACAAAGGGATGGCTAGAAATCGATTATGATGGTGCAAGGCAGGTCTTAAAGGGCTGGGGGCTGATTTTTAGGGATCAGGTTCCCTTTAACAAGAAAGGAAAAAATCTGAATCCGTCTCGAAGATTGGAACAGTGAGTTGGATTCTATCGTGGATTTTTAACCCTTCACTTCCTTCCATGCCACCTTCCATCTGAGGGTCCGTCGCAGCAGCTGCAATATACAGCCATCCTTTCTGTGGTTGTGGGCACACCTCCCCAGATGAGCACGCTTCCTTCCAGCACCATTATCATCACCATCATAAGACCTTATTGCACTTGTCCTATTGTTTTATCTTTCAACATTTGTCATGGTCCAGAGAGACGCTTCGGTTTACCTCCTTGGGAAACTAAAGGATTGGGCATGTTCAAATCCATGATGTCCAACCCTTTTTTCTTCCCCAAAATGTGTCATTGGGAAACGGTACAAAGGTCGACCATACACGAACTACAGTCTCGAACAAATCAGTGGTTAAGTTCGATATTCATTTTATCCAATGCACCATCACTATACAAACTGCACACATCTGTTCTGTGGCGGGGGACCCTTGTTGGGGCACTAAGGGTTAAACGCAAGCACTGCTTGGTATTCTGTACTAAAAACCAGTGGATTAGAGGTGAAATGTTCGTCTTCCGCATCCCACAGATGCCTCTCCACACAACACTGGAAGAAATAGATTAGGTGAGGATGAAATGTTTATCCTATATTTACCACTGAGAAACCAGTTGGAAGGTTACTTTTTCTATCCTTCCATGTCCTGGGCTCATCGCCAGCAGCTAAGAATGAAATATATAGTGCAGGGGGATGAAAGAAACATCTAGATTGTCAGCACTTACTGCTCCGCAAGACACAACGTCTGGAATAATCTAAACGGTCACTGTCGTTCCTATAAACTTCTTCTCATCCGATGGGCAATGCAGTGACTAACAAAACTGTGTAGTACTTTATTTACCCAACATTACATTTAAAGCCTTTAAAATCACTCCAAAGTGCCAGCACTGGATGTTTGTTCTGCCTGTTGTCAAGTGTCATCCTCTGGTAGCAGAGACACAGGTAATGGGGAAGGAATTGGTTTATGTTTCTGCAAACTGTACACATACATAACAAAGAGCAAGGCTTTCAATAAAGAGCAGGCAAGATATCTTACAGTGTCACGTGCAGTTCATGCTGGGAAGTGAGGGAAAGGAAGTTCCTGATCCTATAATGCTGGCAGAATGCTGATGAAGAAAAAGAAAATGCTCCTTAACAAGAATGGATGGCAAGTAGAGAATCAGGACAAGTATGCAGGATAAAAGTGGCTTTAGTTTGTGTGGGGGTGAGGGGCATCAATATCTACATTTCTACAAGTGGTTTGTGAAAGGACAGGGTAATGTACTTTGAAGAGATTCTCCAGGATTAGAAAACATGGCTGCTTTCTTCTAGAAACTAGGCCGTACTTGTCCATAGATTTTAGGACCAGGTTGTCCCAACTTCGCCCCAAATCCCAAGAGACAAGTAATTTCCTACAAAGTAGTAGTCTCTTCTCCCCCATTGAAATACACAGGCATGCTTGTTTTCCTATTTGGAAACAGCGCCACTGTTGTGTACAGGCTAAGTGTGGTATTGCAGCTCTACCCATTCATTAGAATGAATGTGAAATGCAATCCCAGACATTGACCATGGACAGTAGTGGCGCTTTCTCTGGAAATACGATGCAGCCCATTTATGTAATCTGATTGTAAAGAGGTAATTTGGGATTATATGACTGTGTATTACACGGGTGCTGCTAATTATAAATACAATTTGGTAAGTTTTTCTTACTAACTTATTAACTCCAGTTCCCTTTAGTTCTCAGTGAAGTCATTCCGGATTTCACATGTGGGCGACGAGTTTTGGGCAGGGTCGCTGAACTCTTTAATGGCACATCCCTAACACAGACACACACCCAGTCACTCTTTTATAAGAGCAGGTTTGTACTATGTGATTGTGGTGAGGATATTACGTCTCTCCTTATGTAAGCTATCAAAGGGACTAAGTAAATGAAGCCCCGACGCTCTGCTAACCTAATGCTGGACTAATCTAAGGAGACGGGTGGATGCAGCACTGCGTCACCATGCACCATGCAATGGTCGCCTGAATGACTGTAATTGGATTTTTGAGCCAGATCATGAAAATAAAAAATATACAATAGTCGGACAACAAAACACAGTTCACTCATTTGTCATTGATTTTTTTTACAGCATAAGGGTATGTGCACACGATCAGTAAAAGCGGCATTTGCGACGCAGCGTATTTCCCCTACATTGCACAGTAGCAACATAGTGAATGGCATTTCTAGAAATCCCATGCTCACTATGCTTCTCTCCACCGCGTGTTTTTACCTGCGGTGTGGGTTTCCAGACTTCCGCATTTCCGCAGCATATTAATGTCACGCTGCGGAGTCGGAAGAGGTCACCATCGGGTGACTGCAGGGAGAAGCCGCCCCGCACCCACCGCAGATCATGAGTACAGGGCGGCTGCGGTCTTCATGCGTTCACCCACGGGTTCATGCAGGTCTGGAGGCACCGCGTCCAAGATGCTGAGCCTCCTGATCGTGAGCACATACCAAGTGATCATTGTCTGCAGCACATCCCCTTATGCACACGAACATGCTGCAGACAATGAATCTGTATGGGGCAAATAATCATCCATGAAACATTCACGAGATTTAAATGTCGCCGATCAGCTAGAAATATCAGAGATCAAATTTGTAGGAAATGTATTTGCACATGTTAAAAGATCCTTTTAGGCTATGTGGATACATACATAGATACAAAATCTGCATCTCCTGGTAGGAAAAACAATGCAGAAAAAGTGGTTTTCCAATGCGTTTCTATCACATAGTTTATGAGAAAAACACAAGGAAAAATGCAGAAAGAATGAACGTTTCTTCTTTTTTCTGTTCCAAAATCTTTAAGGAAAAAATCTGAAGGTGTGCACAGCCCTGCAGAATTCTCATTGAGACAAAAACGAATGAACTATGCACACAGTGAATGCATCTGTAGGACAGTGTTCACACCACCAAAAAACTGAATCACAAAAAACAGTCAAACAAACGTGTAAAAATACTCTGTTGTAAAAAACCGCAGTAAAAAAGTGCTGCTGAAAAAGTAAAATACAGGTTATTTAGTTGATACGTTTTTTGCAAAAAATGTATGCTAAGCTGCTCTACCACTTCAAGGTAAGCCGTATCAGAGCAGTTCCTATCTGCTGTATTTAAAACCTGACCATGTGTATTGGTACCCAAAATCAGCAGGATCCAGATCCCCTTAGGCCCTGCACATAAAAAGCTGTCTTCTGCAGTCAGTCCAAGGCGGCCGTCACACGCTGCAATTTAATGCACAATATCGTTTAAGTGATCTGCTTTTTGATCTCTTAAGCGATATCGTTTGTGCATCGCTGCGTGCAATCAAGCGATTTTACAATGTAAAATCGCTTGATCGTGACATCGCAGATATGAGAGCCGGAGCTCATATCAAGCGATAAACGCTTGAACAATCTGCTTCATCGTGGTGTGTGACACCACGATGAACGATCTCCCAACGGCAGAGCCTATGCTGGGAGATGGTATCTATGGTACACGTCGGGTTAGCGGCGCCTAGTAACCCGATGTGTACCATGGTTACCAGCGATCTCGCTGCCCCACATCGCTGGTGAGTCTGCCTGTGTGACAGCTCACCAGCGATGTGAACGATATTGTTAGCGATCGCGCGTGCACGTGATCGCTTACAATATCGCTCACGATACTGAGCAGTGTGACGGCCGCCTTAGTCAGACATTGGACCTGTCTGGATCCTGCTCATTTTAGGTACCAATACACATGGTCAGATTTTAAATACATCAGATAGGGACTGCTCTGATACGGGTTACCATGAGGTGGTAGAGCAGCTTAGCACACATTTTGTAAAAAACGTATCAACTAAATACCCTGTATTTTACTTTTCCAGCAGCACTTACTTTTTACTTCATTTGTTTGACTGTTTTTTGTGATTCAGAATTCTCATTGACTATGCTGGCATGCTGTAAGGGAAAATGCATCAAAAATACTCTAGGTGGGCACATAGTTTTACACAATGCAGATTTGCTGCAGTTTTCTTCCGGATGAGTGAATGAGATGTCAGAAAAATCTGCAGCAAAATCTGCCATTGATATTTTTATTTTTCCATGACGTGTGAACATACCCTTAGCCTGAGTTCACATGTCCAGTAATCATCATCTCGCGTCCATGGTGCGGGCGGGAGTGTGTGATCTGTACGCAGGCATCCGCCTGCGCACAGATCACATATAGGAGTGAATGGGTGCGCGCGGCGGTCTGTAAGCATCTGCAGACCGCGGTGCGCACCATTATAAACATAGGGGCCGCGGTCTGCATGCTGATGCTTGCAGATGCATCTGCAAAACGCTGCAGATGCATCTGCAAGTCTGAAGGCAGCCTTAGAACAGATCCAGCAGCGATCCGTGGTGCAATATGTTTTGTCTGTTTTGAACAAATTGATTTCTTCAGGATCCATTTTAGTTTAACATTGGAATTTATAGAAATCGGATCTGTTATGTTTTTCTTTAATTTGATTACTGGATCAGGTTCAAATGGAAGATCAATAGCGATCCGTTACCGGATCCATTTTCATAGCCTCCAATGTTAAAACAAAACAAATCGGATCCTGCAGAAATCATTTCTTTCAAAACGGACAAAAAAGTTGTGTTTGGAGAATGGATTGTGCTGGATGCGATCTAACAGGTGATGACTGGACATGTGAACTCGGCCTTATACGTATCTTCTGCTGTCATGGCGTCATTTTATATTGATCGCTATTAGGCTTTATTGCTGCGTTTTTGTGTCATCATTTGTCACAACCCTGCATGTCTATCCTTCCCCCAGCAAAGTCTATGAGAATTCTGCAGTGTTGTGCACATAATGGTATTTTTTTCTTGCAGATTATGGTCAGGACAAAGGAATGATCATGTCATTAGGGCATTTTAGCAATGTTTTTCAGCCCTCCCAGCCATTGATAGTAGTGAAGAATGCATGACCACAATCTGCACCAAAAAAAGCAGCATTATCACATATCCTTAAATGTCTTACTGCCAACCTAGTAAGCAATGAAAATGGCTCATACGATGGCAGATCTTTCACTAGCCCGTTATCACCATCTGCGAATCGGCCCATGCAGACGTCCTCGTTTATCATAACCGGTGTCACCCCCCCTTTGTATTAAGATTTGCTTTGCCTTCCTTGAAGCTTCCGGTTTGTGTTCAGTGGTCCAGTAAGAAGTTCTGTGAAGGTTGGCCTGGCCGATGGTTGAATCCAAAAGTAAACACTAACTTTGTATACTGCCAAATAGGATACGTACCCATGATTAGGATTAGTGTACTTTTGGATGAAGCATACTGTGTTTTTGCTGTGTCAAATGCTGCTTTGCACATTACAGTCACAGTGGATGAGATTTATAGAAATCTCCTGCTTTTTAATGCAGCATAAACTGACCTGCGTTACACGTCTCCTATCTACAGCATGTCAATTTCTCGTGCAGAGAAGCTTGAGTCTCCTGTGCGGGAGAACACAGTGGACATGTCCAGAACGCCACATAATCCTGATCGTGGGTATGTACCCTTAGGGTCCGGCACCCGCTCATTGTATTACAGGTGATGAGTATTGTGAAGCTTCTGGACGTCCCTATATCCTATTATAGAGGAGCCGTCTAATCCTGTCTATGAACCGGATTACTCACTGCATCAACCTGTTAGTTGTGTTAGCCGCCATCGTAAACTCTAATCAATATATCACATATGCTCCGCATCACGTGGATTACAGCTATTTACTCTGTTTCCAGCTGCACTTATATACGGTCTGTGACAGTGATTTACAATAGGTCGGCTGGGCTACTTTTGTATTCTAAGTCCTCTTCCGGCCTTGTGCTTTTATCCCCCACATTTTCATATATATATATATATATATATATATATATATATATATATATGTTTGTGTGTATAACGTGACTTCAGGCCACTGTAAGGGTGCCGTTACACAGCGATGTTCGCGCAATCCCGACAACAACGAGGATCGCTGGAAGATCGCTGTGTGGTCGCTGGGGAGCTGTCAAACAGGCAGATCTCACCAGGGACCAGGGAGCCACCTCCACATCGCTGGGTAAGTGGGAGGATGTTGGTAACCATGGGTCCTCCCGCTTAGCGCAGCCTGTAACCATGATAAACAGCGGGTATCTAGGCAGTGCACGCTGCTTAGTTACCCGGTGTTTACCATAGTTACCAGCCTGGAAGGTCGCTGATTGCTGGTCTCTCGCGATCACACACAGCGATGCGTGCTGACCAGCGGGAGACCAAGGAACAAAAAATGGTCCTGAACGATTTGTAGCGATCAGCGACTTCACAGCAGGGGTCTGATCGCTGCTACATGTCACACACAGCGATATTGCTGGAGAGGTCGCTGATTTCAGCAATATCGCTAGCAATATCACTGTGTGAGACGTACCTCTAACAAAATAAAAATATGTTTCTAGAATTTGGCAGTGACACTTTTTCTCTTCTGTATGACCCAATAGAGAACTTCAGGGATAAACGACCGAAAAGAAAGAGGGGCTACGATAGTGTATATCTGTCAGCTGAATGTGTCCAGATAAGTAGTGGATTCACTCACCTATTTGGGTTGTGAGACGTCACAACCACCCTTTTCGCCTGTGACAACTTTAGATGTCAATCTTTTTGCACTGCCTGCAGCAGTCCTCCCTCCAGTAATAGTCCAGGATAGTAGAT